>NDXB01009325.1:172266-318876 GCA_002631895.1 Agapornis roseicollis
GACACAGTCTTGCGCCAAGGAAGGTACAGGTTGGAGATTAGGAAGGAGTTTTTCACAGAAAGAATAATAAAATACTGGAACAGTCTGCCCAGAGAGGTGGTGGAGTCTCCATCCCTGGATGTGTTTAAATAGAGACTGGATATAGAACTTGATGACATGGTTTAGTGGAGGTGTAGGGCATGGGTTGGACTTGATGATCTTGGAGGTCCCTTCCTACCTGGTGATTCTGTGATTCTGTGATTCTGTAAATGCTCATTTAAACCGCTGGCTTGTTTAATATTGCTCAGAATAGATTTTCATTGTACATAAGCAGATATAATTTGCAGTTTAAACACATGGCATTGGCATCCGTGACAGTACTTCAGAAGACTTGAAGGGTTTTTTCCTGCATAGAAGAGTATTTACAAAACAGTACTACAATCATTCCTTGGCTGTAGACTTTAACAAAGGATATGCATATCTAAAATGCATATATTAACATTGAAGATCAATTCTGGCTATCAATAGCATAGTTTTCATTACAGTAAATTTTCTTTAATTACTCCCATATCCTGCCTGTACAAAAGCATGTGTACTCAGTTGCTTCCTTACATTAACATTGAAATATTTGTACTATCAGTTACTTGCATATATATGTAACAGAAAATCTTGGTGTTTTAAACTTTAACCAAATAACCACCTGAATTTACAATAAAAAATACCCCACATCCAACACATTCACAGACATCTAAGCTCAAAGCAACCCAACCATCCTATTGATTCTAAAACATGGTCAAAGAAATAACTTGATCTACACTCACGCTTTCCTCACAGTTAAGCACTGTATGATACAGTATTTTAGATAGTTATTTCTCTTGGCACATCATACAAATGTCATAAAAGCCTGACTGGTTTAACAGCACTCACTTGTGGGGATCTTCATTAACAAGGTTCGAGGCTGGAGTTCTTGAACTCCCATGCAGAAGTGCATACCTGAAGTGTACCAGTAACATTTTAACCTAGTTCTTTTGTTGGAGGGGAAATGCCCATCCCTGGTGCCTTCCCAGAGCCAGAAGGACCTTTCCATGCAGTAGTGACTCCTTCACAGGCTGCCCAAAGAGCTTTGCCTCCTACATTTCCTGCAGCCATCCTGGACACCTCGTTTTCTAGGAAGTTCTGCTGAAAATCCTACTCTGTAAAGACTTCAGTTTACCTCTTTGAAGTTCATATTACCTGCCAAAGAGCCCCTCTGGGTTAATTTCTCACAGATAGATTTGTTCTCCTTCGAGCATCCTCACATAGACAGAGTTCTGACCCTCTTTAAAGCAAGCCAGTCATCTTAAGGTGAATATATAAAGTACACAAAATCTCACTACATTTACTTTAAGCTCAGTTTGAGCAAATCACATGCCCCAGAATAAAATAGATATAAAGGAAAACCCCAGCCTTATTTAACTGCTTGTTCGGATGTTAAATGTTTTCTTTATGTTTTCTTTCTAGCTATTAAAGTTATGGTGTATTTCTAGCTTAAATTTGTCTGGTTCTCACTGATAGCCATTTGTTCTTGTTATATTTTTCTCCATTGTAATAAAAAGTCTCCCAGTGCTTGATCCTTTACAGTGGAGTCACTCCTCACTATTCTTTTTGCTCAGCTAAGCAGATCCAGTACTGCAAGTGTTTTTCCATTTAGAGCTGCTGAAAGTGGTTTCACGCCTAGTCCATACTTCTCCCCATCATGTTCCCTTTCCTTCTCTTGACTTCATCCAGGCATCCCAAGGAAATATTTTTTCAGAGTATCATTATCCTTGCTCTCTGCCATCTGTTGTTGTTTGCTAGGCTCCTGCAGTACCTCTGCAGCACCATGATTCTTCTCTGCCTTTCCTCCTGCTTGCCTACCTCAACCTCTGTCCACCACAGCGACCACAGTAAACAGGTGTCCTGAGTGCACTTACTCCAGCTTGATAGCCTTCCCCAAGCTTTACCAATGCAAACATACATCTTAAAACACCCTTACCACAGGTTTATTTTTTGTGTTTGCTTAGAAAAATTTGTATAGATCACTTTTATACATGTTTTTTGGTCTTTGTAGACAGCAACATTCAAGGAATTGCTACAGCCTGTATCATATCAAGTATCTGCATTAGTTATTTCCAGCTATATTGACTGAAAATATCTCATGACTGGCTCTCATAGCAAAATGTCTTCAACAGTACAACCTAAAGGGTTATTTTAGATAGCAGTTTGGGGCACTGCATTTGACAGTAGAATAAACTATCCTTTTTTCTTCTTTCTTGAACTTGTGCAGACTGATCCTCTTTCTCAAAACCACAGTAGTAAGAATGAGAAATCAGAGTGGTAGTCTCTCTGTCCCATACTGTGTACATGTGCTTTTGTAGGAGGACCTGGCACCCACAAGAGAGGCAGGATTAGCCGGAGTGTTTTTCAGAAGCACTCCTAATATTTGGAGGAGTAGAAGCAGAGAAGAAACATACAAATAAAAAACTGTTAAAGAAAATAAATACAGTGAAGTTTTCTTTATTTTGGTCTTGGTAAGAGGCTAAAAAAAAGTCCTCAGTTGTTTGGTTTTTTTGTTTTGTTTTGTTTAGTTTTTTTAACAAGCTAAGGAGTAGGTAACGTACAAAGCTCATATAACTGATTCAGATCAGTTGTCTGTTAAATGTCTATCAGCACAATCTCTTCTCTTTTATTCCTATCTCTCCATTCTCCCAAGGTTCACTATGCTCCTTCCTTGATGCTGTTCTCAGNGTAGGTAACGTACAAAGCTCATATAACTGATTCAGATCAGTTGTTCTGTTAAATGTCTATCAGCACAATCTCTTCTCTTTTATACCTATCTCTCCATTCTCCCAAGGTTCACTATGCTCCTTCCTTGATGCTGTTCTCAGTTACATGGCAATGCATCTTATATTTGCATTGTGCCTAGACTCCCAAGGTCACTGTCACCTTTGCATGGTACCCCAGATCTCATGATACGCTTTTCATTGTAATAAGGCAGCAGGTTACCATGTACCTCTTACAGATTTTTAAACTACGTTCTGGTAGGTCAGCTCCTAAATTAGGCAGAAAAGCATAAAACACAGTAGAGGTAAAAAAGCCATTTATTTCAGGAGCAATCAGTAATAAGCCTGGTTACTTATTTACTGTAAAGCTCATTTATAAGTGCCGTAGAACAAATGGGTTTTGTCAGTAAGCACTTCTGAAAAGGAACAAAATATACAATACAATTTCAACAAAAAGTGTGTCAAAGATGTCACAGAAATAGTAAGGTTGGGCTCCTAATCCTGGGAAAAAAACAGAAAAATAAAATAGAAAAATAAATCAAAGAGAAAGATAAAACCAAGAAAAAAGGTCAAAACCAAACCAAACAAAAAACGAAAAAGGAAAAGAGAGAAAAAGTAAGAAAAGGAAGAAGAAGGGGAAAAGAAGAAGAGAAAGAAGAGAAAAAAGAGAAAGAAAAAGAGTGATCAGGTATTGGAACAAGTTGCCCAGGGAAGTGGTGGAATCACTGTCCCTATACGTGTGATATGGTTTAGTGGTGGTCTTGNAACAAAAAACGAAATAGGAAAAGAGAGAAAAAGTAAGAAAAGGAAGAAGAAGGGGAAAAGAAGAAGAGAAAGAAGAGAAAAAAGAGAAAGAAAAAGAGAGAGACTGTGGTATAACTTGCATGCAAATAAAATGAAATGACCATTAGTGAATGGATCTGGGAGGCAGGTAATGCTTGGCTTTTTCTACATTTTTCTACCCTTGGTCATCACTTCTAGAGCATTATGCACCAAAACCAGCTTCACTAAACACCTCCTCAAAAAAACAATTAAAAAAAAGAGTCACCTGCATAGGTGCTGTGGGAATCTCACATTTGAACTAAGCAAAAGTAAAGCAGGGCTGAAGAGAGACCTCTGGATCATCTGTCGTAGCCTCTCACTACAGGGCTGAAAAACATTGATATCTTTATTGGTGATATAAAAAAGGTATTTTAAAGGCTTTTATTAAATTTTATAAGAATATTTCAGAAAATTCTGCTGAATTGAAAGCTATGTATTAATTAATAGGTATCTACGTAGAGATGTGGTCTGTTTTTCTAATGAACTGAGTCATTCAACAGTAAGTGTAACAACCAAATTACAAATACTGCAACACCAGTAATCAAAGGCAAATGATCACTGTACTTCTTGATTGCACATGTAACTTCTATATCACCTAGGTATTAACTCTAATAATTTTGTTTTTATTTTGAAATATTCTAATATTTATTTCCAAAATCTTTAATTATTTTTAAAGTTCTAATAATTGAAAAAACAGCTCTGGATTTTGCAAAGAAGAGTAGTATTAAGAGCCAAGTTCAAGTGCAAATGGTACAGAATGGGATTTTTACATGTCTGGGTGGGGGGAGGAAGCTGTTCAGAGCTGTGAAAGGTAAACTGAGATTTAAAAAAGAAGCAAGAATATGAAAAATATCAAAAGAGCTCTGATTAGGGATTATATTTTGAGAAATTATTTAAAGATGCATCAGGCACAGTAAAATAGGAAACTAAGATAAATGTCAGTTTGATGTAATAGGAATCAAAATAATAGAGGAGTTCAAGAAAATCTAGACACTTTATTGAAAGCAAAGAAAATCTCTTGGGCTTTAGGAAAAGCTTTGAGTAGTTTTCATGTTCCACAGTAAAATGCTCTGACAGATCTAAATAGGATTACATATACAATTTTGCAAACTAGGTCGATATGAGAAAAGCAGCATTTATAACACAGGAAGCATGAAACGCATATAGTTTGTCCATTTAATTGTGAGTATAAGCCTCTCCTGGGCACTTTGCAAAGCAAGAAAAGGTGTGTTTTTTCTCAGAAAGAGCTTTTAATTTAAGGACTAGCTTTCAGATGTGTTGAGCAGATGAAATTCATCTGAAGTTGGAGAATTTAGGTTTTTTTAAAACTTACACCCCAAATTCAGTGTCACAGCCTGTGTCAGAAACTAGAGGGAGGGAGAAATTATGAGGATGACAATAATGAAATCACAGTTACTTAATAAGACCCAGATCCTGGTAAAGACTATTAGCTTTAAACATATCAGTAATCCTATTGAATCATGCGCAAATCAAGGTGGTCCTTTAAATAGTGTAGCATGTACACCCTTCCTTAAGCAATGGGGCATGACATAGGGGATGGAAATGGTGGAAATGCATTTGAAGTGATGGAGAGGACAAAAAGATGGGAATTTCCCAAGTGGAATAAAAAGNCTTAGCTTTAAACATATCAGTAATCCTATTGAATCATGTGCAAATCAAGGTGGTCCTTTAAATAGTGTAGCATGACATAGGGGATGGAAATGATGGAAATGCATTTGAAGTGATGGAGAGGACAAAAAGATGGGAATTTCCCAAGTGGAATAAAAAGCCTGGGCAGAACCCAGAGTTGTCTAAAATGATAGCAGGTCCAGAGTTCAAGCCGGACATACAGCTAACAACCAATTGAGTGCTGAGCTGGCCTTTTTCAGCTAGCAAGCAAGATAATACAAGGCTCCAGGACAGTCATCAGACTTTCTAGGACCTTGGTGCTTCTGGGGCATGTCTAAAGTTAATTCCAAACCACTATTGAATTAGGTATGATACTTGACAATAAAAAAAACTATATATAAGGTCTGTTTGTTATCTTTCCTGCAGCAGATGGAGGGCATTATTGTTTCATTAAAATAGTATTGCTAGTAAAAATAAAAGCGAAATATAAGAATAGGAAAGTCAAAGACTCTTTTGGAAAATGAGAGAATGAACAGATTTTAAGTATCTAAAATAGTTAGCAGTACAGAGACCTTTTATTTTTATTTTTTTTTCCCCTGAAAACTTTATTATTGATATTCTTCTATTTTTCCTACACACTTCAGAATGTTTTATTCAGAATTTAAGCACAGGCTGCTTTGGTGCCTGTGGCTTTGTGAGGTGCCAGGAATTCAGGGAACTGAGTAACAAACTGAAGGAAGAGAGGGACTGGTAGTATCTGACAAGAAGATGCATCTGCTCTCTCTGCTTTTTCAACCTTGGGTACAGGTAGCTTGGCTTTCTGTACTTCCTAGGTCACCACCAGGTTTTTCCCCACCTTGCGTGTGTACATCCCTAGGTTCTTCCCATGCAGACTGCCTCTAAGTATCTGGGAAGGGAGCCAATAGCCCCTAATCAGCTTAGGGCTGGGAAGCTCAGAACACTAAATACAGATGGCATCACATACCCACAGCAACATGCAGCACACTGCTGTAATTTTCAACAAGGCATCTCTCCCTTTTAATTTGTTTGGGTAGACTAAACACCCTTTTGACCATGAAGCAACAGAATGCCACACTGACTTCTTGACACAAGTTTGAGAAACGAGGGACTAACATAACAAACGTACATGTAGTTTGGAAGCACTAAAAATTATAGTTCTCCAATACTATTTTTTCACTTGAAATTTTGTCTTTTCCATAGTTGAAAAAACATTTAAAATAGAAGAATACAGAACTGGCTTACGTACAAATGCTAATATAGTTTTGGGATAAGCAGTCATATTCTTATAGGGAATAAGGTTTTATACCACAAGTAATTTGTGGGAATTCCAGTTAAACCACCAGCTGCAATAACAATAATGCAGAAAAAAAGTAATCAGGCTTTGGCCCATGTTTTGCTTGCTGCCCATTTTCAAGTTTCAGTCTGTAAGGGAATCACCTGGGATAGAATTCATCTCATATGAGTTTAGATGTGTTTAGCACAGACATCACCCCTCTGAGCCAACCACCCTCAGGTCTTTGTACAGTCAGTGTAGAGAAATAGGCACTTTTCTGTCAAGGATCATCTGGTCTGCTTTAGACATCATTGGGATGAGAAGAATCATTTCACTTACTCTGCCCACTAGATCTCTGTTGGCCCCAGGGTTTGCAGACATGAAGTTTGTACCTGTCTATGTTTACTCTGATAAATCCCTCCCTCCATCCCATGGTGGGGAACCAATTAAATGCCCCCTGATTTCTGGAAGCTCTGCTCACCCCTGTTTCACTCTGGCTTCAGTGCAAAATAGTAGTTAGTCAGCATTTGGCAGAAACAAGCAGAATTCAAATGGTGTGCGGGCAGCTTTTGGCCTGGGGATATGTAGCTTTGATGCGAAGGGTTAACTTCTGGAATGCAGCAAACTCTAGAACAGCAGATGCATATGCTTGATGAAACAGCACAACTTCAATCAGAGCAGGCACCAGGAAACAGGCAGGGCAAGCTTCTGTGGGAAGCAGTGGCCTGCACAGAGAGGCAAAAAAAAAGCCTTGCTGACTCCATACCTCCAGGGTTTTTTTAGGGCAAAGCATTAAATATTTGGCATATGTGTGTTTGGCACAGCACAGGACTGTGAACTGGATTCTCAGAGGCATGAACAAATATCCTGTCTGCTCCCCTTGCAGTGAAGCTGTTCTGTCCCAGGAGTTAGGCAGGCTGGTGGGGAGGGCTTTCTCTGAGACCCTTGTAATTCCATAGGCATTTTTTCCTTACCTCAGGCTGCAAAAACTACAACCTTTCTCTGCAACTCCCTGTAAACCAGGAAAGGAAAAGAAGTTGCAATAATCCAAGCAAGTACAGACTGAGATATTCCCCCAGGGATATAACTTGTTCACTAACAGACTATAAAGGGATCTTCATGTTGTCCACTAATGTCTAACATCTGTGATATTTAATTACCTGCACTCATCTTTTAAATTAAGAAGTTTTGCAGTAATCCTTCCTGAAGCCGAACTGAGAAAATAGTATTTATTAGCTAAGGACCTATTTTAGGAACAGATGGGGTGTAAAGAGCTTGAAGGTAGTGTATGGGAGGAGTGTGAAGCTGGAGAGATTAATTGTTAAGTAACTGAGATAGAGGGGGAGAGTGCTGAATGCAGTGAGCACAGAACAACAGCTATCCAAAGCTCTGGGATTTCACTGAGACAGATCCAATTTTAATGGTGCACTTTCAAAACTGCCTTTGTGAAACCACAATGCTGAAGGGTGACAAGGAGCAATGTCAAGCTGACTGGTCAGCTCTCCTCTGAACTGTGCCTACCTCAACACTCTTTACCCTGTCCCTGCCTCTCAGGCTTCCTACTTTGTCTCTCCTGCTTGCATGAGGACCAGCTAATTGACCTGCTGGAGCAGTGACATTAACCCAGTGCTTGCACACCTCACTGCTAGGTGTCAACTCCAGCAAATTCAAAAACGTCTGTTCCTATTCTGGAGGAAAAACACAGCAAGATCTGTTAGGAACTAGCAATCATTGCTACAGAAAAATGGCAATTGTATCAAACACTGTACCTTAAACTTCTGTCTGTCCTACAAAGATAATAACACCTTGTCTGTCAAGGTGAAGTTGACAGCTGCTGATCCTTTTCTGGTCCTCCTTTGCCAGACCTCCATGAGTATTTAAGGAGCTAATCTTTTGCTACACTTAAACATTGCCCAATGTTAAGGATGAGGCAGTGTTTATCACTGAAAGGTTTTTTTGCTGGCCTTGAAATCCTCACCTTGTTTCGTACTATGTGCTACAGAGCAGGAAATAGGCAAATAAAGAAAAATAGGATACTGATGTTAATGAATAAGATCTGCAATTAGAACCCTTCAGCAAGGGTTAGGACAAGTAAACCAATATTATCTATGTATAAATAGAGGTGACTGAGATGTGTCATTCTACCAATATCAGAACCCATAAAAGACAAGTGAAATAACTGCCTTACAATGGGTCCAGCTGCAATAGCTCTATTGCCAGATGTTAAGCCTCCATTCTTAAATATTCAGGAAGCATCTCTTTTGAACACAACTGCTCCTGTTCTTTTGTGTCATTGGCAATGCACCCTGGGGCAAGCATAAGTTCTATGAAAACTAGCTTCAGGATTGTTTATTGTATTATTGTCTATTTATTTTTGTCAGAACAGGTATTGATGGAATGATTTATTTTATAGTATTTCCCATCTCCTGTTGGCTGAGTCTTCTCCCTTCCCACCCATTCCAAACCTGCGTTCAGTCTGTCTCTGCTCCTTCCACTCTCAGACATACAAATGTGGTTTTACATACACGTACATAAAACTGTTTGACTGCATGTTTTTTAAATATGATACCTAGCTCTTCTCAGCTAACTTTGCCATCCACTGTTGTCTCTGCACCTAGAAAACTATTTTCCATTCCAATAGCTTAAGTAATGCTTTCTCATAAATCACTTCTGAGAAGAGTGGGACTAAAGCTCGCTGGATCTCCTAGAAAAAGTCTTCTTTTTTACAAGCAGATCTACTGCAGCTTATCCTCACATCAGAACCTGCTGATTGTCCTTATTTCTATAAAGGGCCTGCAGAAGCCAGAGAAATTACCAGAAGTGTGAAAAGATGTGTGGGACAGAAGAAGGCCTGTGGGATAAACCTGAAGCTGCCTTACCCAAGCTAGAAGTTAGCGCTTCTTTCACACCAGCTGCCCTCTCTGCACAGAACATGCTATTTCTCATCACATTTAAATGCAGACTCTCGCAGAGGCACATAGTGCTTCACTTTGTCACATATGAAGAAAAGCTACTTAAAAGTATGCAAATCTAGGGTGGTTTGGTTGTTTTTTTTTGCACAGACTTCGGATGTTTCCTCTTACAACTTTTGCAAGTCGATAAGGATATTTTTCTTTCTTCACAATGTTTGTTGCAGCCTAAAGAGGCCTGGGAATACACTTCAGATACTGAGTACCTACTGAGATGAGGTGTTGGTTCATCTGTATTTTTAAGAAACCCTTGCAAGACTGTCAGGGCTTTGCCAGTTTCAGTGCATCAGCAGCAGCAGGGGGATTAGTGGTTCCCTTTGTAAACCTGGATTTGAGGAATGGCATCCACTCGTTGTTCTGGTGGCCAGCAAGCCCTCAGCCCCTGGGTGACTGTTGGTCCCACCTGTCAGCATCACAAGGCTTGTGGCTGGGGAGAGCAGCAGGGCATCTGGGGGCTGCAAATGATGCTGTGCCTGTGGCTGTGAAAAGCAGTGAAGAGGAAAACCAAGGGCAGAAATAGAGTCTGGGGGGCTTTAGTGGCGGGGAGGCAAAGCACTGGAGGGCAGCAGGTGCTCAGCAGGCACATTCAGACCCTGTGGAGCTGCTAGAGGGGAGCGGCGGGGAAGGGACAGGTTTTGGGGCACTCTTTGAAGAGGCTCCAGTCCCGCCGAGCACCTGCAAGCAGCCGGAGGGTAGGCGGGAGATGGCCGAGAGGAGAGAAGGCTGGCAGTGCTTGGTGCCACCGAGGTCGCCGTCGCGGTTAGGCTCTCGTCCCTCCTCCAGCGCCAGCTACAGCCGAAATCAGCGGAGAGCTTTGCCGCGGCGGTGAGGTGTGCGGCGGGGGCTGAGGGGCGAGGAACGAGCTGGCCTTGCCCTGTGCGGGGCAGGCGCGGCAGGAGGAGGAGGACCTGTGGCTGCCCCCCTCCGTACACACGCAGCGGACCCGGGGCTGGCCCTGCGCAGGTGCCGCCGTCCCCCCCGTCGGTGCCCGGGGCTGATCCCCTGCAGCGGCTCCTCTGCTCCCGTTCGTTCCGGCGGCCGGACTCGCCCGTGCTGCTGCGCTTTCGGGCAGCGGCCAGTGGAGAGGCCGGCATGGCGGAGAGCCCGGGACGGCCCGGCTCCCCGCCGCCGGAGGAGAGCGGTGTCCCTCGGGAAGGAAGCGATGAGGAAGCGGCCGCCTTGGAGCTGCAGCCAGGGGTGTCCGCAGAGGGGACGGCAGAGACCCCGGACGGGTCCCTCCACTGCGAGGCGGGGCTGCTGAGAGGGGTGGCGATGGCTGGGCAGGAGGTGGCAGAGGCAGAGGTGGCCCCGGGCGGCAGCACCGGGACGGGGAGCGGATTCCCCGAGGGGGCGGCGGAGATGTCAGACCGCCCGGGCTCGGAGCAGCAGCCTTCGGCGGGGTCTGAGCAGCGAGTTCCCGACGGGGAAAGCCCGGGGGGCGAGGGTCTGCAAGGAGGGGTGCCAGTGGAGGTGCCCGTGGGGATAGATGCGCCCGAGGGCTCCACGCCGGCAAGGGCAGAACCCGAGGGCGCGGCCGTGTCCCCGGTAAACACGGAGCCAGAGGAGACAGCTCCAGCAGGGACCGAGCCCGAGGAGGCAGCCCCGGCAAGGACCGAGCCCGAGGAGGCAGCCCCGGAAGAAACGGAGCCTGAAGGAAGAGCCGCGGCAGGGACGGAGCCCGAAGAGGCAGCCCCGACGGAGACGGAACCCGAGAAGGCAGCCTCGGCGGGAACGGAGCCTGAGGACGCGGCAGTGGCCCCGACGGGGACGGAGCCAGGAGATGTTGAGGCAGCCCCGGCAGGGCCAGATCTCGAGGAGGAGAGGGTGACAGTCCCGGTAGGGACAGACCACAAAAAGGCGGCAGGGCCAGACCCTGAGGAGGCAATGAGAGAAGACCCGTCGGGGACAGACTTCGAGGAAACGATGGAGAAAGACCCGGTGGGGACAAACCCTGAGGAGGAGATGAGGGAGGAAGCTCCGTCGGAGACAGACCTCGTGGAGCCTGCGGCGACAGACCCGGCGGGGACAAATCGCGAAGAGGCTGTGCGGGAGGCAGCCTCCTCTGGGACAGACCCGGAGGAGCCTGCAGGGACAGCACCGGCTGGGAAGGACCCTGAGGATGCTGTGAGGGAGGCAGTCTCGGAGGATGCGGTGCGGGAGGCAGCCCTGGTGGCAGCGGAGGAGGCTGTGGCCCCGGCGGGGAGCGAGGTGGCTCCAAGTAGCGGCGGGGAAGCAGACGTGATGTTGCCGGCCGGAGGGGAGGCCGACGGCGGACGCCGGTGGTCGGTCGACCGCGCCGGCGAGGACGGAGTGGAGGCAGCGGTAGCGGAGCAGGGAGACGGTGCCCCGACGGGGGCAGAAGAGGGGAGCGAGGCCCCGGGGGCAGGGGAAGGGGGGGCATCAGGGCAGCGCAGCGGGTCCCCGGGCCCCGAGGGCGGCGAGTGGGATGCGGCAGGTCGGAGCCTTAACGGCCGGGCGGAGGACGAGGAGAACGAGAGAGGTTCGTCTGCCGCCCTGGAGGAGGAAGAGGAAGAGGAAGATGATGAGAAACAGGAACACGACATCTCTCTCTTCGTCAAGGTAAGGTGTAAGGGGCTGCTGTGGAAACCTGGGTGCGCGACCTTCCCCTTCTCCAGCAGCCCTGGACAGCTCCTGTGGTGGGTGGTATTTAAATCTGGAAAGGCAGAAGTCCAGCCTAACGAAGGTGATTTGAGTATTAACACCTGTAATAAACTTCCTGCTGGCTCCTCGTTTCTCCAGCAGGCAGGATGGTACAGGGCTTATAGCATGGTGACTGAGGGTCAGGCCTTACCCATCCCCTTGGCCCTGGAGCTGGTGGGGGTGCTCAAGCACAGACCTGACCTGCAAGGTGGTCTCCCCCAGTTTCCCCTGATGGGCCCTGTGCTAGGTTACTTGAGGATTCTCTAGGTTGAAATAGAAAGGGATCTCAGGGATCAGTGGACTCAGGGACACTGCTTGTGCTCTCCTCACCGTGGGTCTGGGACTGAGGGCAGAGAATGTACCCAGCAGCATCTGTTTGGAATTGCTAGCTGTGACTTGTGACATGAGTTCTCAAGGGATTTTAAGATTCACAGAATGCAGTGAGAAGGGGGCTGAGGTAGAATAAACTGGAAAACGCTATTTAAAATGTGATACTGGGATTTTCCAGCATGAGTGGTGGTTGGCAGCCACACTGCAATTTTCTTCAAGCAGTAGGAGTTCGAATAAACTATGATAAACATACTCCTTCTCCAGGAGTATCTGGGTTTACCTTTACAAGGTTAGATTACCTTTGCAAGGACCAGTTTGTAACTTGCTAAATTCTTCTTTTATGCTCTTATGTTCATCAGGGAATGCGGGAGAGTGGCAGAGGCCAAAGTCAGAAGGACTATGTGTGCGTTATTACACTTGGGTGCGTGCTTTATGGAATAGCAATGTGGTCAAAATTAGAGCTGTTGTGACTTTGTGGTCCCCAAATATTAGGATTAAGCACAGTTTTTGAAAATATCTATGAATTAATAAAGACCAAAGAAGGAGCATTTTTTAATGATTGGCTTAGCATTAGTAACTTAAGAATGCCTAGAAAATAATACAGCTGCTTTTCTAATGATTTCAGGGGAGAAATATTACAAAGTTTAAATATTTTACCTCACCTGGAGCTAGATTTTTTTTTAGCTGAGGCTGGTTTAGTTGAGATTGGATTGGCTTTTTAGGGGTTGGCACAAATTTCTCCAATTTAATGGAAGAAAAAAATACCTACAGGACAGCATCTCCCTACCCACCAAAATGTTTCAGGCCACCATCCTGGGAAATGAGAAGCACTTCTCTTTCCTGCTGTCAGGAAAGCTCATGTACATGCTGTTCTTGCTGTCATGTTGAGACACACTCGTTATCTTTCCACTCTTGGCAGCAAGAAAGGGGTAGAAAAAGAGGGAGATTGTTATGTACGTTGAAGTAGGTTTTAACATACATAATGGTGTGCTTAAATACCTGCTGATGCATTTTGATGGGAAAAAGGGGAGAGTGGATTCCAACATGGGAAGTTGTGAACTCTGGGATTATTGAATGTTTGTATCTGATCACAGCATGTGATCCACAGACGTGGTGCTCCTTTCTGAGCCATTGCTAAAACTCAAGGGTTAAGGAAGTGAGAAGGTGATCCAAACTGAATGCAAACATTTGTTTTCAGCCTTTAATGCTTCCCTTTCCATGTGTGTTTCTAATGGACGTGGTCACCCCTCTTACGCTCCATGGCATCACTACTCTGCCTATTAGCTCTTACATGCTTTTGAGATTTTGACACCCACCTCTACTTCTCTACTTTGCAGGTGCTGCTGACTTCTTCCACCCTTCTGCTGCTTTTCTCACAAGCACCTTTTGTGCTTCCTCTGTGCAGTTGGGGTTTTCCTTATAAATACATTATCCATCAGCTCCCTGACCTTCTTCAAGCATCTGTTTAAAAGTAGCATTTTATAACACTGCTAGAACCAGGGAAGAGATTAGGCTGCTTAAAATACTGAGATTGTTGTGTGTCCTGTTTCTAATTTCTTTGCCTGTGGAGTTTTGACTTATTCATAAATGGTCAAGATGGGGGGGATTGTCTGCCTGTTGTCTGTGCCTTCATGTACAGTGCTAGAAATAGGAGGGCTGTGCCATGATTTGATAGCACAATACAAATGCAGAAGAATTTTAAAAGTAAGTCCCATGATAAGAGAAAACTCATAAGAAAATAATACAGCAGTAGTGATTGAATAATCATCACAGTTTCCTTGCTAGGGAGCATCACACTAGATTTGGCTAACACTGAAGTACTTGGTAATAATATTCTAAGAATAACAAACAGAAGCATGACCACCAGAAAGAAACTTTTAAGAAATAACTGTATGATGAGTAGTGTTTCTTGTTTTAGTTGTTGTTGATCAAGCTTGTTCTTTTTAGAGGGCTTGTTGTTTATTTTATGTTGGCTTTTTTTTCCTCCTTCTGCTTCCTGCTGTGGTTCATTTAATTTTTGATATATGTATTTGAATGTATCAAGTACCTCGTGCCTACCTCTGTGTGGTGGTAGCAAAGCTCCTTCTAGCTCCACAAGCATGGGTACCAGCAGTTGTGTTTTTAAGTGTATTTGTGTTGCTATGCAATCCCGTTTAGCTTGAACTTAGACATGCAGGGTCCAGTGTTGAGACCTCATGCTTCTGAAATACTCTAGCACTCAGCAGGGTTAATAGCATCTATGGTAGATAACATCCTTCTGGACCAGCAGCTCAATGCCAGGCAGGCTACACTAGGACATCTCAGAGACAGCAGATAACTATGTTTGGGTGATTGAATTTAATGAAGCTGAACTACGTAAGACTTTTTGGTTGTAAGGAAAAAGCCATATCAAAATTGCTTTGAGATTTTCACTTAGGTGCTTACCTGGTTTCCATTTTCCCGTGAAACAGTATCTATCATATATTTCCTTCAGATAGCAACACTGGGTGTTTCTGGTGTTTCAAAAGCAAGTGTTTGCAAAGTATATCATCCAGATATACTTTCTAATCAGTCTTTGGTAATACAACCAAGCATATCTGGGACCTTGGGTAGGACACCTTGTAGATGTTGAAGCTTGCTGGTGTTCTAAGGTCAATGGTATAGGTATGCTTTTCTTTTTCCTTATGTGGCAAAAGACCTTTATTTGCCAGGAAACTTCAGTAAACGTCATATTTATCATGCCATTTGAATGAAATGGAGTTTCACTAAAATTAGTTAATTTTAAGCAATTTAAACTTTTATGTAGGACTTAGGAGTTTGTTTCTAAATAAAATATAATAAACCCCCCCTGAACCTGAAAACAACCACAGAAAATCCCAAGCAGAACCCCCAAAACCAGTCAACCAAAAAACTCCCACAGGCCTCCAAAAAAAAAACCCCAACCAACCAAAAACCTCCAAGGTCACCTACTGATGAATTTCAAATTTTCTTACAGATAGGAAACATAAACACCCGAGTCACAACTGCAGATTTCATCACTCCAGAGATTTCTAGGGATAGTGATTTATCTGTAGTTGCGGAACACAAACAGTCAGCCAAACAACCCAGCTTGAGCACAAGGCCTTCTCTGAAAATCTTCTTCTGAGACTTTGCTCATCTTCCAAAGCATTACTTGCTTAGTTCCTGGGTTAAAGAGTGTACAGTAGAATTTGACCATGAACCTCAGGGAATAGATTTTATTCAACAAAAAGTAATAGGCTTTCGTAACATATTCAGTTTCATGACATTCTTGGTCTCTAAATCAAAGTAATTTATTTTGATTCAAAGAGTTATTTCATTCCTGCCAGAGCCCAAGGGTACTTTACTGAAACAGAATTTCCCTGCACCATTCCTGAGATGTGCTTGACTGATTTCACATACTTAGAACTGTGCTGAATTATCAAAAGTGCTAATAAATGAGAAAGCAAAAGCCTTGCTGTGAGTAGAGACAGGAGATAGGACAGAAATAACAAGTGCTTGCATCTGTGCCTCCAAACACTGCAGTTAACATATCCAACTCAAATGGCAATGGGTGTTTTATACTAGAGCACAAAAAAGAATCTCCTTTTCTGTGATGTGATGGATCTGTGGTTTATAAATATTTAAGGTATAAACTGAACTTCTGGGCTCTGAGTGCTATAGGTAAAAAGTCCATGGGCAGCAGGAGCTCAGATCCTTGGAAAAAAGCCTGTAATGCCCATTCAGTGGACTCTGCAGTGCGTGATGCTTAATGTAAGCATCTACAGGAAGTATTTGTGCTTAAGATCTTGATTTTTGCTCACTGGTGCAATCAGTCTGTAAATCAGTTACGTGAGTATGGTTTATAAAGAGAATAGCTGACATAGAATCATAGAATAGTCAGGGTTCAGAAAGGACCTTAAGATCATCTAGTTCCAACCTCACTGCCATGGGTATGGATAGCTCACACTAAACCAAAGCTCTGTCCAAGCCAGCCGTGAACACTGCCAGGGATAGAATCCTGTATTAAAATGCAAGTACACACATGCTTATTGTCCTTTTTTAGTGTAGGTTCACCATGGAAGCCCCATGTTTAGATGACTTTGGGAGAGTGGAAGGTAAAGATTTCTATGTGCGGAGTCACACTAGCTTTGTATTTACAGATTTTTTTAAAAGAGTTTTTGGGGAAAAATTTAGTTATTGAATATTTATCCAAGCAAAGGGAGCTATCCAGATCTTGCCAAAGGGGAGTACATCAGCTTAGTGTGTTGCAGTGAATACAGTTTGCCATGAAATGAGCAGGGGACCATATGATATGGTTTGGGCAGTGGTAGGAAACAGACAACTTCTCTTTGCCCGCATTCCAACCACTGCTGCTGCATTTCACTTTCTGTCAAAACCACACTGCATTTTCCTGCAGGAACACACCTGCTCCCTTCTCCTCACCCTCTGTTTTTATTCTTCTCAAGTTCTGTTTTGTGTACCTTCTTCAAGAAAGCAAGACATTGTTGCCACTAAAATCCTGTCACTTTTTTAAAGAGACCTGTGTGCTTTTATAACTGAGCACTCATGAAAGTTACCCTAGAACAAGGGAAAAGTCATTCAGGAGGAAGCCCCTCCGCTGGAGCAGAGCAAGAGCACTGTGTAGGCTAGATGTGCTGAAACCAGAATCAAATCAAATCTGCTCAGGACTGAGACTTATGAGGCTGCCCAGCAAAACAAGCACGGCTCTTCTTTTCTGGCTGCTGGTTAATGAGCTGTTTGTATGGTGATTTTGATCCTTTGACTACTTACAGCTGTACAAGACGTACCGAATCAGCAGAGGTGTGTTTGTTCAAAGACATTTTGTGGGTCTGTTCCCAAGACTGCAGTACAAAGCAGGAAGCTGGCTTCTTTCCCGTGGGTGTTTGCCCTTTCTCAGCCCTTTTTATTTTCTATTCAGAAATGGAATATAGCAATTTTGGGTTCCCTAATGCAGCTTAAGAGGAACTGGCATTACAAATTCCTTTCATAACTCTTCAGGTTATTGTGTGTGCTGGTTGCACCTGCAGGAGTTTTTCTAGGAGCTGAGTACTCTTCCAGCAGCCTTCAGTTAAACTGTACTTGGTAGGCTTTGGTGTGAAAGGCAGCGATACCAACCTTTATCTGAAAAAGCTATGCAAAGTTCTTGAATGTGTAGTCTTTTTTATTTGTACTTCTCATGTTTGCTTTCTGGCCATTCAGAGTGTCACCTTTTTAAGGCTTAGACTGCTGCAAAGAAACAAGGATTCTTGGAACTGCTGACTACAGAACAGCTTTGAAAGCTACGGCAAAACTCGTTTTGCTGCTTGGCTCCCGGAGGGGTGCTTAACAGAGCAGTGGTGTGCTCTGTTTACGCCAGTGTCAGTTCTGACAACTGACAGGCCAAGTCCTGTTTCAGAAAGACACAAAGCAACAGATAGACGTAAGTGATGAGAAATGAAAAGTTGCATCTAATATCCTCTCTGTGTGTGTGTGTAATCTACTCATGCTTCTTGGAGTCATATTTTTGTCTGTGCTTTGGAAGTCCTAAAGCTGCATGTGCCATGGGATTATACAAGTCTTAAGCATCTATTTATTGTCAGTGTGACTGCAGATCTCTGCACTTTGAAGGCTTGTTTTAGTCAAAAGAAGTTCTGAAATAAAGTAAATGTCTTCAAAGCTCCATTCCTAGACCTTTTTCCATCTTTATTTACTCTCAGCTCACTGCTTCAGTAAAGCATCTCACCATGTGTTCTGCTTTAAGCACAAGCTTAAAGTCACGTGCTATTTTAAGCTGTTTGCTAAACAGGGGAGACTCTCCTGTCCTGATTCAGCCGTAGGGCACATTTCTTGCTGGCTGAATCCAGCAGCAGCTTCTGATGAGATCAGCCTGCTGCCCAAAATTCAACCATACTGCCTCTACTCCTTGAGGTTTGTCTTTGTCAAAAGGCGAATCTTACCTGTAGTCATCGGAGACAAGGGCAAGGATGGAAGTTTTCCTTGTCTGCTTTCTGTCTTAGGTGCACCTTCATTTCATAAATCCAGTTGGAGAGCTGCAGCCTTCTTCAGAAACATTGGTGATTGCTGTATGATTATCATGCAGTTGTGCCTGGGGATTTTTATGCTGTCTGCTTAATTTGAGGCTTGATTCCTGTTTGTATATAGATGGATAACAAACCAATCTACAGGACTTATGGCATTCATGAATATGAAGCATAAGTGTGTGGTGAATGATTTTCTGGGCAAGTGGAGGAAAGGGATTTAGCCAATTAATTAAAAATTACAACTATACTAGAATTAAACTATTAGCAAATTCAGGTGAAATTTTGCAGATGGTCTTCATTAAATAAAAATTAAGAGCTTTTTTTAGGGAAATGCTACCTGTCAGTATTAGGTCTAGATTCATTCACAAGGGGTTTTAGGCAGAGTGGCCAAAATGCAGGAGACAGCAGTAGCTGCCCTGTACTAAGGATGTTGGATGTGGGTGACTGAGATTGTGATGTTACCTAGGTCATAAGTGGAAGATTAGTGCGTGTCCCTCTCTCATGCCAGTGCCATTAGACATATAGAGACATCCCTGCTCTCTCCTTGATACCATCAACATACAATAATTGCCTGCAAAGTGAGACAGCATTAGAAAGATAAAATGCAAGGAGCCAGGAATATCCAGTGATCATATGGTTAGGCAATATATGGCCTATTCGCTATTATTTCCCATTGTAGCAGTGTACAGGTTTTCAATGGCATTCAGCAGCCTCTGGTTCCTGTGAATTTTGCAATTGCTTGTGGAATAAGAGATGTGTTACCTATGTGCTTTGAGAAACCAGGGTGTGATAGGCATTAAAAAGATGAAAAGGTATCATGTCCCTTTCCCAGCAAGGTTGTAACAAATCATGCGCAGTCCGCTTGAGAATCTGGATTTTGGTTTTACTAACATCCCTAGCAGTAAATATAAACCATTATTTGTTGATTTAAAAAGTCTGTTTCTGTTTATTAGATATCTTTAATACTAACCCACTTTTTTCTTTCATGACTTCTTCCATTTGAAATGGGTTCACTCCAGCATTTTGCTGTCCTGCTCACAGGAAGGATTAGGTAACCTTGTGATGGTTCCACTTCCACAAACAATTCTGCCTTTTTGGGCTTTTCACCTTGACTGGTATACCAGCCAAGGTTAGCCATCCTAGGACCTCTGTGTTTTGGCCTCTCCTGTAGTCTTGTACAGATTCATGCAAAATTATATTTATGGCTGTTTTTTAGAAGTTAGTTTAAATATTGTGAAGCAGGAGTGACAATGGAAATTATTAATATGACTACACTTATTCAGGATGCTGATCTCTGGTGAAGCCGCTTTGAATTGTTGGTGAATGTGTACTTTTAAGCAAGAGACAGATCTCTCATCTTTAGAGGTAGGAAAGGGAGTAAGGTAGTGAAAGGAAATATTATATATATTATATGAAAGGGGAGGTGAAGGATGGAGAATGACTCCAGCGCCATCACTGACCCTATTCTCTGTGTCTCCCCTAAAAAGGTCCTGTTGCTTCTTTTAAAAAGTAAGAAAATGCATGTTCCTTGAACTCTGCTCAAGGAGTGTAAGTAAATGCCATGTGAAGGTTAAATGATTATTTTCATGCTCGGATAATAAAATGCCACAGTGTGATAAAGACTTGTATGCATTTCCATTTGCAATGTCAGATTATTTACTGATAAAAGCCTGAACAAGTTGAGTTACTCCATTCCAGTTGCTTTCAATAATATCAACCTTGACAGCACTAAAGTGTTTTAATTCCTTCATAAAAATATTTAGCTTCTCAAAGCAAACAGTGGTAACTTGTACAGCCTGCCACCAACCCCACTGCTGGAGGCTTTCCCTGGGAAGAGGGTGCCTGTCAAAGCCTCCTGCCTGTGAGGTGCCTGGGGCTGGCATACTGGCCGGCTGCCTGGTGTGCCATGTGTGGGAGCTGGTTATGGTGAAGCCTCACAGGCAGGCAGGGAAGCCAGTGTGGCATCTCTGATCTTGTTTGTTTCCTCTTCATATGCTAAAATTCTAGCACATATGTAAATATTCAAAATAGACTAAAAATATAATTGTTAAGAGTGAACTACAGCAGGACTGGAGTTGCAGATGTGTGCCCTTTTCTAAGTTATTCGAATGGGGTAGTTACAAAGAAGTTAAACATTTACTCAGATTTCAGAAAAATGCTAATTTGTGTATTGGAGAATCATTGACATTTACCTGACAGTTTTGAAATTATTTTTAAAAGCTATTACAAACCTGGGTAGTTTTCTTTCCATAATGGTTGTAGATGAAACTTGAAATGGGATCCAAATATACCATAAAGACCTAAAGATTTTGAGCCCTATGCTCCCTCAGAAACAAACATGCTACCAACCTCTCAGCAAATCCCTCAGCCTCCTTTTTGCCAGGAGCACAGCAGGGCCAGGGACTCCCCAGGGGCAGGGAACACAGACAGTCTTTATTTTGAGGAGTATCAGTGTTATAGCTGTTTTGCAGTATGGTTCATGTAGTTTGTGTTTATTTAAATCTGTATTTATTTAAAACCTGTATTTTAATTAGCAATACCATATATCCCATATTTTCCCAAAGCCTATGAATAGAAATGAGGTGGTGAGGACAGCCAGATGAAGAATAGCCCTGAGTTTGAATTTGCACCAGGAAGGGAAGGAATGGAGTTCAGTCCCCCTCTGTCACAAGCTAGTGAGGTTCGGCTGGTACTTATGTCCAGTTTCCAGCTGCAATTTCAGGACACATCTTTGCTGGTTCTCTCTGGAGCTGGCAGGTTTCTTATGATATTTTACCTGGTTATTTGAGTTATGTTCTATGTGGACCAAAATATCACGAATTGTTGGAGGGTAATATTTCACTTTCACCTCTTGATTTAAACATTAGACTTTGGAATGCTATTGGCAAATTATTTTCTCAAGCCTTCAGTGACCAAGTCCCTGAAGCTCCATTAAATAGTTAATTTATTTGGGTATTTCTTATTTATTTACTTATTTGTTTACAACACAAATCACAGATATCTTACATAGTTTTTGCATTCAGATTGAAACAGCACATCTGTGTGTCACAGGTTAAGTATTATATGGTGAAGTATAAAACAGGATGTGTCATTGAAATGCCAGTTAATCTTTTTTTCCCAGACCTATGTGTTCAAGAATATAATGCTCTTTTGTTGAAGTAATTCCCTGTAAGACTTTAAAAAGGATATAAGAATTTTACCTCCATGTAGAATGTTCAGCTGGCATCTTGCCATGTTATTAAATACGGATTAGAAATAGCACTGAGGTATTTAAACATAATTCTTGTAACAGGATAAATACCTAATAGCATTTGGTTTGCTGCTTGTGTGCTTGTGACCTGGTAATGCTCCCATTAAAACAAACACAAATGGCCCAAGCTCTGTAGGCAGAATTCCCAGCAGAAGAAAATTTGGGTTTTGAACTAGTTGGTATAAGATTAAAGCAGTGATCTCTAACTGAGCTTTGCTCCCCAGCTCAGATTTTCACCTGTGTTCAGTTAAAAGGCTCTTGGTTTCCTTAGAATACTGGCAGGTTTTTGAAGATAATCTTGAATCATAAAGAATAGATAAGAATTTGGGGGGTGTGTGTGTGATCTTTTTGAATACTGTGTATTTTTATTTATTAGCCAGCTATTTCTGTTGTGGTTAAAGTGGGTGATGGTATTCCCTCTCCTCAGTTGCAGGGGGAGGGGAGCTTGGGCACCTGTGCAGCCTTTCCCCTTTGCCTCTCCTTAAAGCCTTCCCTTCTGAATACACCACATGATAGTTTATTTATTTATTTTTATTTTATTTTTTTTTTTTTACTAAGCAATGGAGATTTTGTCACATCTCCCATTAAAATAAACTGGCTTCTGTATTGCAGGAGTCGCAATGATTCTTTACATTGCTTTGAGAAGTCTCGGTCACTGTGTGTTATACACATAATTCATTATCATTGTGCAGTAAATAAGTAAACAAGTAATGGTGACTGAACGTAACGCTATTTTGAGTGAGACACAAAACAAGTATAGTTCATACAATATGCCAATTACTTGTGTAGAAGTATGATATCCATAAATTGGGCAAGACTAATTTATACCCTACTAAATTATAGCTGAATTTTTTCCAGTGGCTGCTAGACACACATTAATTCTCCTGTTTGTTTTTACATTTAATTTTTCTTGCCTTGCCTCTGTTCTCCTGGTGTGCACAGTTCCTGGAAGCTTGCTCTTCGCTGTCATCTAAGTAAGTCTTGTAAAATAAGAGATAAGCAATAATGCATTGGGAATAATGATGGGATAAAATAGTATTTGTTGAAATAATCTTCCAAGTTGTTTTAGGGAAAAAGTAAACTGTCACAAAGGGTTACCGTATTCATGTATTGCTGCTGGGAGATAGGCATCTAAAAAGCCATAGAAAGGATGTTTACTTTGCGTTTAGTATCTGGCCAAGGAAAGACTGTGCATGACGGCTGCACTACAACCAGAGGTGGAAACCTGGGAAAATGCTGAATTTTGCCCAGCTTTCTACCAGGGCTTGCTGGGCCCCTCCCTTGGTATGCAGCTGAATGAGACACAGAGTGGGAAGCACCACAGGCCACTGCCCAGGTGGGTACCCCTGATTGGCAGAGCACGAGACAAAGATTTCCCCTCAAAGCCGAAGCAGCCCTAGGAGAACCTCATTCTGATGCCCCCCAAATGCTGGTGTTGCAACAGGATCATCCAGTTTCCCCTCCCCACGGCAGGAGAGGATCTGCTTGTGCAAGGAGCCTCCTTCAGACAGCTCTGCTTGGCCAGACCTTATCACTCAAATGATTTATTAATTATTTAAGCAAATGATTGTTGAGCTCACAAAGCAGTGGATTCCTGGTTGTTGATTGCTTTTGCCTGATTGCCACATATTTACTGTTCTGTGGGTGGCAGGTAGCTATATGCAATAATATGCTATGTTTAATTAGTTTCCTTCCCATCATGAGGGGCACCAGTCATTTTGCTCTAAAACCAGGCTCAGCACTGTGCCAGGTTATGCTAAATACTGTAGCTACCAGAGCTGGCTTTATGTGTAGACCTGTACAGGCAGCTGAAAGATATCAGAGAAAATAAACCTGTAATTTGTATTTTTCCTTTGTGATTTCTTTTGGGTTTAGCCATTTTTTAAGTACATCTGTTGACTATCTTTAGTTGCCCTTTAGAGAGCCACAGATGTAGATGAGAATACCTGTGGCCATGTGAAGGGCCTGGCTAAGGCAGAGTGTGTAACATCACAAACTTGATTTACTTTGCTTTTCTGTAAGACTGCATACATACATAAGTTTAATCTTCAATCTCTTTAGTGCAAATAAGAGTGTATATTAGTAAAGCCTGCATGGCCAGCAGATTGAGGAAGGTGATTTCTCCTTATCTACTCTGCTCTCTTGAGACCCTACCTGCAGTACTGCATTCAGCTCTGGGGCACCCAACACGAGAGGAACACGGACCTGCTCAAGCAAGTCCAGAGGAGGCCACAAAGATGCTGAGAGGGCTGGAGCACCTCTGCTATGTAGACAGGCTGAGAGAGTTGGGGTTGTTCAGCCTGGAGAAGAGAAGGCTCCAGGGAGACCTTAAAGCAGCTTCCAGTGCCTAAAGGGGCCTACAAGAAATCTGGAGAGGAACTTTTTACAAGGGTATGTGGTCACAAGACAAGTGGGAATGGCTTTAAACTTCAAGAGGATAGATTTAGATTAGATATTAGGAAAAAAATCTTTCCTGTGAGGTTGTCCAGAGAAGCTGTGGCTGCCCCATCCCTGGCAGTGTTCAAAGCCAGGCTGGATGGGGCTTTGAACAACCTGGTTTTGTGGAAGGTGTCCCTGCCCATGGCAGGGGGTTGGAACTGGATGAGCTTTAAGGTGCCTTCCAACACAAACCATTCTGTAATTCTGTGAACCACAGCCTCTACAAATGTATTACAAGACATTGCACATCTTAATTTCCACCCACACTCTCTAGTGTTTTGTTCAGTTTATAATGCTATCATTTAATGATTCCTTTATTTATAATTTTTGTCAGAACTGGAAGGACAGGGTTCAGGCAGACCCGCTGTTCAGCAGAAGGACTGGGCAGACTGCTATTGAAATCAAAAGTAGACAGATTTCATCTAAGTAACAGGAGTGAGTTTGAGCTTTTTGTTTCTCATTATTTATAAAGTAACTGGACAAAGGTAAAAAGTTTATTGCTACAAAGTTACTTCTTATTGAAGGAAAATTTCTTCCTATGCAACAAAAGCATTTAATTGCTTACTAAGTAATTAAGTTAATTTCAGCAATAATTACCCAGCAGACTGTAAGTACATAATGCAGCTAAAGTTAGAATAAAGGAGGCTTTTTCTGCTCTGAAATGGCTGCTGGCAGGTAGGGGAGAGAGAGACCTTAAACCAGAGGAAATCACAGCTTCAGAATTCTTTACCTTTCTGTCACCCAAAGAAGATTGGAATTGCCAGATGTATATAACCTCTTTAAGGACCATTGCTCACTACATAAAAACAGGGTCGAGGGAAATATCCCATAAAGAAACTCCAACACAATGTTAATCCCTCAGCAGGAACTGAGGATCAAGACCATTTGAAGAACCGTTTCTAGCAAAGACCCATACTGAACATTTGAATTATGAAATCTAATAAAACAAAATAATCATAGTAAGCTAATGCAAGCACTGCATGAAAGAAAGTATAGTGTAATTTTAGAAACCTAACAGAGTGAAAAAATCCTTAATAATGAAATTGTTAGAAGATGTTATGAAATGCTAATAGGTGGCCAGGCCAGGAGACATAAATTTTGCTCAAGCTTCAAATGTTAAAATACAAGGTAGCAAGGGTTTCATTATTTCTGCAGGTGGGAGCTCAGCCTGAACTCACCGTCAATGCCAGGAGAACACTAAATTGCCAAAATTATCATCCTGTTTTAGGCAGACTCAGCCTTTAGCTTACTTATAATTGTGGTCACGCAAAAAACAGCTCAAGGGTATTCTGTGGTCAGTTGAAGATGTGCAGGTGAATAGTTAATTCCTTTTACTGCCTTGCACCTGTACTTGTTTCCTTTCATTCTCTTTCCCTTGACACCTCTTTTTGGCCTAGCTTTGTCTAATCTCCACAGTGTTTTGTAAAAGGACTTACAGAAATCCTTTGGCATTCCCGCTCATGGTCGATACGTAAGTTTTCTGTTTGTTTTTTAAGTTAGGAGCAGTCCTTCAGTTAATATTTTCACTGTACTTATACATATTTGTACAGTACTTAATGTTTACTGCCTAGATGCTTCTATAATGGTCTTCATTTCCCTGTATTCATGAGTTAAAAAAGGAAAGCAGGGCTAAGAAATCCTTCTGTCTGAGGATCCCAGCCGCACCTTTTCCATAGCTTTGTATTTGCATCAGTTTGGCAGCTGCTTGGTGTCCTGGAGCTCCACAAGCTGACACCATTTTAAAGCAGGACTCCTAAGATCTCATCTTTGTAGCCTGTTTTGTGGTTGGCTATTAACATCTGATGAGTACAGACAACTGCTGGTGGGTTTCATCACTCAGAGCAGCCTCCTGATGTCTGGTCCATGAACTCAGTGACTTAGAACTGTCTGAAAGTTATCACTTCTTATCACCAGCCATTTTTCCAGTATCTTAAACTCAGGGTTATCAGTTTGTGGCATATTCACTCTATTCCAATTAGTACTGAAGTGCTGCTGCTGTTCCTTCTGGGTCACAGGCTCCATATGCTGGTCTGGTTGTTATCATTAGATAGTTCCCCAGCATCTCTCTGGCTGAAACTTGTCCTTATGTTTTGCTGAAATGCCAGACAGGACCTTCAAGGTTTCCTCCTGGACCACTGTGCATTTCCATTATTTGTGAGGGGGAGGAAGAGAACAGGAAAGCTGGCACACCCAGTGATTTGAAACACTTCCAGCTACTCTGGTGCTCTAGAAGACATGTGCTTCTTGGTTAATCCCATTCTGTTGTGTGCAGTGGGGCTCTGCACTGCTGCCTGTCCATGTGGCATACAGCATCCATTGACTGGGATGGAGAGGGTTTGTGTTTCTCTAACAAAAACAGGCTCTTCCCTGCACTATAGTAGCAGGTCATGGTCAAGCCAAGTGCACACTAATTGAGTTGCTGGTTCCCCCCCAGGTTTCCTTCCCCAGGTTTCCTTCCTGCAGTTGTGCCTGCAGCTGTCTCCAGGTTTTGTGCAGTTTGCTAATCTGGGCATTTACCCTTTTTTAACACATCCTCTTCCTAAAGCACCTCAATTTGCAGATTGGTTTACTGAGGTGTAAAGTCAGATAGTGCTCTACTTTGTCATCTCCCCTCTGCTATTCAGTGCACAGTGATGAGTCTGCTTTATTCTAAAACCAAAATCAAATCCACTTGAATGGATAACTAGCTGTATTTTGTGCTGTCATTCAAGAGGATATTTAGCAGATACAAAACTTAAAGAATCTGTCCATCCATTTGCAGTTGGTGAGCTAACATGCTTATTTAAAAGTTACAGGCACACCTAAATGCATTGGCTGATTGTGACTTCAATGAGAGGTGGGAGAAAGGGAAGAAAGTGGAAGACATCCAGAGACCAGAGATCCCAGGGTCCATTTTTCAGCTGACCATCCAGATTACAAATTTTGCATGCCTTGTAAAATGTATTGCAACATGTTGGCATGATTTAGCTTGGATGAGTGGTCATGGGGATCCTTTCAGCCTTGCACTGAATGATCTCCCTAATGGGGCTGTCTCATGATCAACCCAAACACATGCTTGAGGAGGGGTGTACAGAGTGAGAACTGCAATGTAGCTGAAGGCTGCAGCTGTGGTAGTCTTTGCAGCCCTAACTTGGTTCTTATGTAGGAGGTGATGGGTAAAGGGGATCATTCCTGCCCGGGTGGGAAAGGGCCATGCTTCCTACAGGAGTGGAATTTATTGTGGATGCTCTTCTGATCGAAGACTCAGCTACTCAACTACTAGAAGCTGTTTGCATTGGAAAGAGAGTGATCCGGGTTTGTCCCCAGTTGCATTTGAGTCAGCAAGGGCAGACTTCCAGCTTTAGCAGGAAAAAGGGGTCTTACAAGTGACATCATAG
Organism: Agapornis roseicollis; assembly: GCA_002631895.1. Taxonomy (NCBI): domain Eukaryota; kingdom Metazoa; phylum Chordata; class Aves; order Psittaciformes; family Psittacidae; genus Agapornis; species Agapornis roseicollis. Next base: position 199,838 of record NDXB01009325.1, read on the forward strand.
GAGAAGGTGATGGAAGTCAAACCACTTCTTTAGTCTTTAGGGAAAACAGTATACTTACTCCTTCCTTCCCCTGCATGCTTTTGTGTCTTAGCACCTTAAAGAGGGGAAGAAGTTATTTTTAGCAGAATGCTTGTGGTTATGTTTACTGTTGCCTCCTTAACCTGAAAACTTAATTAGGGTTTAGGACAAAAAGTGTGCTAGTGAACTTGCGTGTTAAAAGTTGTAATCCTTTAAGTATGTTTGGTGTTCTCTAAACCCTGTAATACTGTTCAAGATAAAAGACAGATGTTATTAGTATTTATAAATATAAAATAAGGTACATCTGTTTTAAAAACAAAAAGCCTTACAGCACACTTTCAATATCAAGGTGCTTATTTTGCTCTTGAAAGAGAAAAGGAAGGGGAAATGGGAAATTATTTTACCTGAAGGAGCATCCAACTGCTGTTTAACACAGGTTTCTCATTGAACTTCTCTACTGCAGATGTCACACACGACAAGAGTCTACCCTGGGGAGTACAAAAAATACAGTTTATGTGCAGGAATCACAACTACCAGCCACATTTACGTATGACTATTCCTTCTGTTTGGCTAAGAAATTAAACAGCAGTTGGAAACATCTGTTTTAAGTGTTGGATATTATTGGACAGGCAGAGCTACATGACTGTTCAAAAGTATTGGAATAATAAGTTGCAAAAGTTCTACTTTGTCCATTAAAATGTATTTTAAATTGCAGATGCTGTATCTAAAACTTAGCCTGGAAGTACAATTTCAGCATCTTAAGTATTCCCAAAAGTGCCATTAGCAAAAAGCAAGGGTTATTGCTGCAGAGGTGGCTCTGAGCAGAGCTCCTCATGGTGAGATGTGCTAATGTCTGAGGCTGCTGCTGCTCATCGCTTCAGGAGCACAAATCAAGATTTCCATTTCAAGCCCAGTAGGTGGCATCAAAGGAATGCTCTAAAATCCAGTGTTTGGGTGTTCCTGGCCTAGCTGTAGCCACAAAATAAACACAGTTCTTAGAGAAAATGCCAGGTAATCTGTCTCATCCTCACAAAAAAGCTTTGTTTTGAATGTGATCTAACCCAAATGACATGCCTGTGGTGCTCCTGTGCCTAGCACAGAATATCGTATCTTACTGAGTGTATTAGAGTTGCCTTCAGTGAAGCAAAATGACTTGTAACTATATTTTTGTCATATTCATAACAGAAGTAATATTGCCAATTTTAGGTTGTTTTTTTGTTTTTTTTTTGGTTTTTTTTCAGTGTTGTAATACTGTGGGAATCTGCATGAATACTGTAGTAAGCATCAAGAATGTAAAATGCACTTTGTGTCCTCAAGCTGCAGGTGCTGTTGTTTTGTTTTAATTAAAACGATATATCTGTCACAGCACACTCTCAGACCATGGTTATGGCTAGAAAACAGGTGATTTTCTGTCTTCTGCCTGTGATCTTAAAAAAGTGTTCTTAACAAAATGGCTTGGGCACTTCGTGGTAAACCAGAGGGCAGTGGGGCTTCTTCTCAGGGATGAGGAGGAGAAGAGAGGCACTGGGAGCAACCCTCTCCTGTTTCCTTGGCTATTTATGGTCAAGGTCAATGGCTGGTCCCAGTGGTGCAGAAGGGCAGGAACCAGAGCTGTTTACAAGGGTAGCCTCGCTTGCATTGCTGCTACATGTGCAGAGCCAGTGGTAGCTACTCAGAGCAGCTACTGCTGTCAGGCTGGCATTGCAGGGCTTAGTTTATGGCAAGAGTCAGGGCTAGGAATGCAGTGGGTGCAGTTAACCCATGTCAGTGCTGAACAAATGAGTCTCTAGAAGGAATTAAAGCAAAATAACTTGGTCTTGAAAGCTGCACCCAGCCTTAAAGTTGCTTCCCACAGGCGGCCCAAGCTTGCAAACTCCCTATAGTTTTTCAGGCAGTAGTTTTCAGCTGGTTGCTGTGGTTCTGTTCTTTGACAGAAGATAAATGTGCTGTGAAAAAGGAGAGGGGAGTTGTTGGTGTGGTATAAGAAGGAAGAGCATGCACAAGCTGCCTCATAGCTAAGGATCGAATAAGAAAACTTAGAGGCAAGTCCCAGTTCAGCCCGAGACAGCTAGCTCAGCAGAACAGGCAGGGGCAGATCCAAGGTACTGGTCACAGCTGGATGGGTCGGTGTTTCCCAGTAGCAGAAGTTCTGCTCCACTTGCTGGGTAAACCTGCCTCTTAGCCAACATAAATATGGAAAAGAAAGTAACTTAGCTCCCTCGCATTGAAGGAAAAAAATGGAATTGGAGTTCAGCTTTTGGGAAAAAGAAAAAGATATGATCCTTGTTCTCCTTTTTATTATAGCTTCAAAGGGATTATATAATTATATGAAAATAAATAAAAAAGTCTGCTCTGGTCCTTCTGAACTGTTTCTTCCATGCTTAACCTTCAAAAGGAAAGAAAAAGTCCAGGAAAAACAAATTCCCCTCATCACAATTTTAAAGGCACAGAATGTTTGAGGTCAGCAGAAGAACCTTCAAAACCCTGGTTCCTGAGACGTTTGGACAGAAACTGTTACAAAACAAATTCTTACAACTGCTCCAGGGGCAGAGCAACTCCAGCTCAGGGAGAGCCCAAACTACAGCCTTAAGAATGACATACAGTGTGTGACTCCTGAGAGAATTCACTATAATTATCCTCTTGCTGTGGATGAGGATGTGGAGGCAAGGGACCTCTTCAAGGCAACCTAGAGAAGCAGAGCTGCTGCTCCAGAAACTGAATACAGTTCTTTTAGGACCCTCTTTGGTATCTTGTGCCTAAGGTCTTGCTGCCTAGTGAAATTAGCCTAAGGCATGGTAGTGCTCCTACTCTAAGGAGCTTAAGCAGTAGTGGGAAGAAGGGTGTGGACAGCTTCTCCTTTTCCCATCATCTTTGAGTAAGACCTGGAGCAACAACAGAAAATAGACTGAAGAGTGTGGAACAGTGAAAAATAAATGAAAACAGGGAGCGCAGGCTAATAATCCTGTTAAGTAATGGCACGTGCTTACAGAGAGCTGTCAGAAGTCTATACTATCACAATTGCTGCCTAGGGCTCTGATGGCTCTGAATTAAAGCTTCTGTGCACGGCCTGACATTTTCCTCCTCTGCAGCAAGGGCTGTCTTAATTGTTTGATTAATGAACTCATTAAATCCCAGTATTACTAGAAAAAGCACATTGACCTCCTGACCAATCACAATTAAAACATAAATGCCACTTGCTCAAGATGCTGGTTTGCCATCTATTTAAGCAGCAGAAGAGCATGAAAACCAGCTTTGTGTTCTGGGGACTTGGCCCAATTCATCCACAAGGTCTGAATGTTAAGAGAATGTCACAACAATTGCAGGTGGAGGCCATCACGCAGTATTACCTACAATTACAGCAGTGTTTGCCTGGTTATTATGATTATAACCAGCCTGGAAACACAATCCTCCATTGAATCAACAACAAGGGACTCCAGCTGATTTGACCGCAGTTAAGATTTCAACCTCCATCATCACTAAGCACAGCAGTGAGGAAGTGTAATTAAATTCTGTGTGTGTACCAGGCACAGCTCAAAGTTACACATCCCTGAGCAGTGGTGTGGAGAAAAAGGCAGGGAGTTTTGCTCCCAGGCTGCAATGCTCCTCGTTGCACTATCTTCCTGTGGGTATTAATAGGGGTCTTCTCTGATTCTCTTACTGCTACATCGTGTCCTGCTAAGTAAGATGTCGACACACAGTCTTACCTCTGTAAAAGGGCACGGGTGCTTTGTTGGAAAGCACATTATCACACAGTGATGGTATATTTGAGGCATTGTTGTCTGGCTCAGTACACAACTATAAAGCTATTTCAGTGTCCCAGGTCATGATTTTTGAGTGGCTGGTGTCATCATGGCAGACCCTCTGTTTGGAAATTGAACAAACACTTTTGGCATGTGTCACTGATGCTTTTGTGTCCAGTAGGAGTTGTAGCCCCCCCAGATTAGATGAGCTTAGTTAAGAGAACAGAGTTGTCTCCTGTAAGCCAAAATGCAAGCTGAGGTATCTGAAGGCATTTAGCTAGCTGTATTCATTCTGTGTTCCACAGTAGGCCAAAATATCCATGTTCTGGGCTTTCAGCAAAGGTTATAGGAAACTACAGCATCTTTGAGATGCCAGGTCAAACTGTGTCAAAGTCTGAATCAGGTTTGGTGTTCAAGGTCTTGCAGTCACTTCAGACTGCTGGTCACTCTTACAGTAGGGAAAGGTTTAATCACTGCTTGTGCTGTTGTGTGGGCTACTATAATCTGCCTTCAGTTCTGCAGAACTGAAAGAAACCTGGAAGTATCCACCACTAGCCCTGGCATGGCAAACCTGGAGATTTGTCATCCCATCACCTCACACCAAGAGCTCAAGCCCCTGGGGACTAAATGGCTTTCAGCTTCCTAAAGCCTGATGTGGCTCACCAGCTTCTCAGTTGTCCCTACTTGAATGGATGCTGCCTCCTTTACTGTAGGACCTCAGCAGCTGAGTTTGACTGAGGAACTCCCAAAGCTATGACTGTTCTTCTCAGTTCAGGCAGAGCAACCCTAGAGCACACAGCCCCATCTAAGACATTGGGGTGTACTACACTGCCTGGATAGTGTGGGCTTTTAGAATGGATTTAAATCAATAAAGTGCACCAATGATTGCACAAGGAAACTTCTCAGATTTTCTTCTTAGCCTGTGAGAAGGATCATGGCCACATCAGAAATGGGGAAACATCCTAATCTCTGTGAGTTTATTTTCTGCTGTAAAAGCCAAGTGCTTTCCATAACCACTGGAGACAACAAAGCTGGGCAAACACTTCACTAGAGACTGTAATACCTGCTTTGCACAGAACACAGCTAAGAGAGCAGTATGCTATTAGTGTTCCTTGTAAGCAGCATGGGAGAGGAGGCAGCACAGGACACGAAAGTCAGATGCCTTTTGACTTTTGTCAGTGTGTTTAACACCATCAGAACTAGCTCATAGAAGCCATCAAAAAAGTACCAAATAAATAGTTGATCACCCCAGTCATTACAGTTGGCAGAGCATTGCTGTAATCAGTAATGCTTAATCCCTTGTTTTATTCAAGTCCTCATTATTTTTATTGCTAGGTTGCCAGCAGGCTGCTAGCAGGCTAAAGCCTTGAAGGTAAAAGGCTGAGAGGTTTTCTGTTTGCTATTTTATCCAGTGCAAAATAGAAAGTAGTGCTGCAGCAAATTTTCCTCCCAGGTAAGCATGGACATGAAAAAGCTTGCACTTAGAAACAAGACAGGAGGTTGCTTCTGTACCATCTCCAGGACTGTCAGTCCCTCAGCTTCCTGGTTGCCTGTATGTCCTTCCAGCTAAGGACAAACTGGAACTCGGTGCTTGCTTCATGCCTGTGTTTCTCATGGTAAGACACCTGCTCTGACCTGGATCTCTGACTCTACCTATGGACATTTCCCCAGCAGAGCAGGCTGGGGCTGGGGCTGGGGCTGCTCTGAAGTGTACCGTCACCAAGGTGGTGGGGGACAAAATGAAGCAAAACCCATGTTTCCTGAAGTCCAACAGTAAAAGAGGGAGCCAGATGTGCCTGCCTGACTCCTCTAGGCATGGCACGTGCAAAACCATGTCCCCTGGCTGCTGCTTCTGCCCTCTGCAGCCTGGTGCAGGGTGGGGGTGCCCACTGCTAGCACCAAGGGGGCACAGTGATGCCCATCACCCTCCTTTTTCCTTGGGGAAGTAGGTAAAACCTGACGTAAGAGGCAGGGTGAGACAAAATGGTGGTGTTATGCATTTAGCTCTATTTTAAGCACATGCTAGCAGCATTTCTAGTCTCATTTTTACAAAATGCACAGTAGTTTTCTATCTTCTTGTTGCCGTAAGCTGTGCAGCACTGCAAAGCAGTGCTCTGAGTAGGAGCAAAAGTACAATGGTAGCTTTGACCAGCTTTCATTTTTGCCACCTACGAAACAAGAGTTTTCTAACACAGCAGTCCAGCTGTTTTCACATTTCTTAAAGTCTTCATCCCCTGGCAGTGTTTATGACAATAAGCTATTATGGTTTTCACTAACAAGAAAGCCAGTGGCTGTGGCAGTACCACAACCAGAAAGCAACAGAGAGTTATCAGAGGAGGATCCTTCAGGTTGATAGGGAGAATAAGAAGGTTTATCAAGCTGCAGGAGCACCCTTTCTCATACATCCCTCAAGCTCCATGGCAGAAACTTGCCTGCTCCAGACCAGGTGCTCATTTCCAGACATAGAGCTCTTTGTGAAGGTGAGCACCGTAAAGCAATCCAACGGCAATGTTTGTTTATGGAGAGCTTTTTACTATAGTTGAGATTCATTTGATAGCGTTGAGGAAGGTGAAACAGCAAGCAGAACTGGTTTCATTAATGTGTGTTGTTTGGTTATAATGTCTGCAAAACTTAATGGACTAACCTATTAACTGAGTAAATGATACACCTGGTTTTTTACTTCTGTGCACTTACATTTAATCTAAGTTTTGAAACTGTGCTTTAGGAAAGTCATATGAAGGGCTTAAAAATTAAACCTCTGATCTCTTCCAGCAATGTTGTGCTAAGCCTAACTTAACCAGTAGCAGCTATGCAAGATTGCCTCATTTTAACAATGCCTCTTAACAAAATGGAATGCAAAGTGCACGAGAGCAACACTTCTGTGGCCACACGTATAGTGAGTTGTACCTTTAGTGCTTTATACTGACACCCAGTGATATGTTTAGCCAAAAAGGAAAGAGGGGCACACAGAAAAAGAGGTTACATGACTTGGGTACGGTCACACTACACACTTAAAAAGAGACCCTTGGGACTATAACAAGGAGGGATTACACAGGGGGACATGGCACTTGTGCTCCATTAGTTCTCAGTTCAGCACAGCACAGACAGGTGGGTTCAGCACTGAACTTCCCTTCTTTCTGGGGCTCCCATAGTTGTTTACTTTGAAAGTCTTAGTTGTTTGATTTATTCTGTTCATTCCCTCAAGTGCTTTACCCATTACATCTCAATTTATGCTGGTTAGTCTCTGTTTGCTTCTTGTGATCATAAAACGACTCAACTGGTTTTAATCATGCAGTGACTTAGGTAGATTTATGTTCATATAGGCAAATGAGGTGGAGATTATTTCCTTTGGAAGGATTGCTGCAATTTCAATTTTGTTTTCTAACTTACAGCAATATTCATTATGCTTATATTTTATTGAAATTTATTTTAATGAAAAACTGCAGGTCCGAGATGACAGGATTCTTGGGCATATCTCTGTGCATGTCTGGAGAAGGACATACAGAAACTTTGCATGAAAATATGTCTTGGTACAGATGGGTAACATGCTCTATGTACTCATAGCAGATGTGGGTTTTCTGCTTTCCTTCTGCATCTGCTATCAAAATTTGCTATTATCACAGATGCATGTGTACCTTTTCTTTTTTAATAACAGGCTGGCAGCGACGGAGAAAGCATTGGAAATTGCCCATTCTCTCAACGTCTCTTTATGATTCTGTGGCTAAAAGGTGTCATATTTAATGTCACAACCGTGGATTTGAAAAGGTGAGGTTGTAACCGGAGTTCTCTTTTTCAGAACAGCTCTTCCAAAATGGGGATTTTAAAGGCTGACTCTCTTCTGATAGATTTGAAATGGCACCGTGGCATGGCATTGTGGTAACAGTCTGGATGCCTGATGCCTCTTTAGGGTTCACTAGTATAAGGTGGTCTAACTCCTCTGAAGCAGTTGAGGTTTTAACCTGTTTTGCAGTAGGTCTCTCTAACATGACACAGAAGTTTTGGGGTATTTTTTAAGCATTTCAGAGCACATTCAGATATGGGCTAATGAATTCTCATACCACTGGTGTGAGGCAGCTGGCTAAGGTTTATTTTGTGAGAAGGATGTAGAGCAGCCTGCTGTTTTAAAGGTAAAACAGTTTGTTGCAATTAAATGTAGAAATTGCAAGTGTAGTTCCTGCAGTGATCAATCTCGTCTCTTTCCTCCTATCAGAAAGCCTGCTGACCTGCAGAACCTAGCCCCAGGGACAAACCCTCCCTTCATGACATTTGATGGTGAAGTGAAAACTGATGTCAACAAGATTGAAGAGTTCTTGGAAGAAAAGCTGTCTCCACCCCGGTATCATATTCCTGGCCACTTCTCTTGCTTTCAGCCCCTCATGGCCCTCAATGGGGGTTCAGTAACAAATTCCTTGATTTTGCTGGGTCAAGCCCTCATTCATTATGCATGTACTAGAATTGCATATGAGGACTTGCCCTTCCCCACCCCAGCAGCTCTTTCCACCTTGCCCCAAACCCCACTGTTCCACCATCAACAGCATCATGTCCCATCCTTCTATCATGTACCTGACAGGGGAAGTTCTCTCCCCAGTGCTCTCTTCTCAAGCATCCAAACCTGACTTAAACTAGGCAAGCGGCTGCTCCCTTCCACTTTCCCCTGCCTTTCTGCCCTTCAACAACAGCTACTGGGCTGGCTGCTCTCAGCTTGCTGACACCTGAGCTGTCCAGGTGAGGAGGCTAGGAGGAGCAGCAGCTAGTGTGAGTAGGGATTTTCCCTCTGCTTTTCCTCATGCCAGGAGCTGTGCTCCACATAGCCTCACCTCCAGCAAAGGAGGCCTAGGAGAAGCACTGGGCTATTTGGGCAGTGTTGCTTCGCATCTCCCTCAGGGAAAGGTGGTCATCACATGGCTTAGGTATGTTTAAAATCATTTGCCAAGTGATTTTCAGTTCAGGATGGTTCCCTTTGAGAATCCTGTGTATATAGTGACACTGCAGTGTAAATAATCTATGTTAATTAGTGGAGATGGAAATAAAGGCTAGTCATATAACTTTTTTTGTTCAACTCCCCAGGTATCCTAAGCTTGCACCAAACCACCCTGAGTCTAACTCTGCAGGAAATGATGTGTTTGCAAAATTCTCTGCATTCATAAAGAACCCAAGAAAAGATGCTAATGAAAGTAAGTGCTGCAGTCCTTTAGTCAGACCTAGTTACTGGGAGAAATCAGAGCTGTACAGTTCTAGTACACTTGCTGTCATCGCTCCCAGCCTTGCTGCCCTTCCTGTGGGCAGGCACTTGCTCCATGGCTCCCAAGGCGAGAAGTCAGTGTGAAGGCAGAGCCACTCTGCCAGGTCACGCTGCAAGAGCATGCTCCACAGAGGTGTCTGAGGAGCCATTTCTGGTGGCACAGCCCCATTCTGTTTTTTCTTAGAACCCATGTTTAGCTACTTAGGGCTCTTATCCCAGCATTAAGTTTTAAGCTTAGGATAAGGGAATTGCAGGAGTTGGCATGTCCAGATATCTGTGAGCTGGGCTGGTGCCAGGAGACAGGATGCGGGAGCTGCCTTTCTGTTTGGTGTCAGAGAAATCTTGGTACAGGCTTGAATAACCTTTTTATTGTCTTAACCTAGATTTGGAAAAATCTTTGCTTAAAGCCCTGAGGAAGCTGGACAACTATTTAAATAGCCCCTTGCCTGATGAAATTGATGCTTACAGCACTGAGGAGATCACTGTTTCCAGTCGGAAATTCCTGGATGGAGATGATCTCACCTTAGCAGATTGCAACCTCCTACCAAAGCTCCATATAATCAAGGTTTGCATTTGCTTTTTAGCTTCCTAAAGTGGCACAGAAGCTCAAGTCTTTTTCTAAAATGCAGAGGAAACCTTTTATCTGTTCTGAGGCCACACAGTGGTTGTGCTGGGACACTGTATGCTAGTGCACAAGGCCATTTCATTACAGCACAGTGAGGCAGACCCTCAACTTGATGACTCTGGTGCTAGAATATCTGGTTTCACATCTGGGCTGTGCCTGAACTCACTAAGCCTCTCGTAAGTATGAAATGAGTGCTGTAGAGAGCGCTGTAGAGAAGTGTTTTCATTTGCATTCCATAGGCAAAATGCTTATGAGCATGGACCAGTAAGGTTAAATTATTTTGTCCATGCTGATTCAAGAAGCCAACAAAAACTGAAAGTCAGTCCTCTTTCCTACTTTTAATCCAAAACTCTTGTTTGGCTGAATAGCACCACTAGTATCAATAACACCAGCAGGGTAACAATCACCCATTGCCTTCCAGCCAAGGCTCCCAGCTTCCTCTTGCAGGGCTGCGGAGCATCTACACTTACCTACCAGTCCTAGTGACCAAGATGTCTGTCACTGGGCTACTCTGGAGCCAGCCAAGCTCTGGCAGAGAAATGGCTGCACTGGAAATTCATCGGCTTTCAAACAAACTAGGTCTCTCTAGAAAGTGTCCTTTTTGACTACAGGCACAGCAAAGCTCAGAGGTCAGCACAGCCAGCGTGGGGAGACTCACCTTATGCCAGGTGAATGCCTGAAGGATGATGAAGGATGAGCATCACACCATCCTTTGCTGGCCAACAGGGATACCAGCCAATAGCTGTTTTCCCGAGCCATTTGAAATTTAGAATTTCAATTCAAGTTTTTCCTTTCAGTGAAAGTACCCAAGTGTGGGGCAGTTTGTTACTGTAAGATTATTCTGTTAATTCTGGTTTATGCTAGCTCCTTTCCTATTTTAAGCTGTATCTCTTCCAGGTGTGGTCTACTGGTCCACATAGCTATGTATAGCTCTAGCAGAGTATTTATACCAAATAAATCCTCTAAGTGAGTTAGCTTGTTAGCTGGCTTTCTTCATTTCTTTACCCTTGTGTTGCATGTAACAACAGACTTGCGCATTGAAAATTAAAACTATGCACAAATAGTAGATTTTGGGTTTTTTTCAGATCATGTATGTAATTATATTTTTCTTTTTTTTTTTCTTTTAATAAAAGGTTGTTGCAAAAAAATATAGAAATTTTGATTTTCCACCTGAAATGACAGGGATTTCAAGATACTTGAACAATGCATATGCAAGAGATGAATTTACAAACACTTGTCCTGCTGATCAAGAAATTGAGTATGCGTACTTGGATGTTGCAAAGAGAATGAAGTAAACAGAAGATGCCTCCGTTCTTTATTGCTTCTGAGATTCAGAGGGGCAGCAGCCAAGATGGAAGTATACATTCTGCAGTGTAATTTTAAGTTCTGCGATTGGCCAATCCTTCTTTTATAATGATTGTATAGCTTTATTTGCTCGTTCTAAAGTTATGTATGTGTATGTTTGTGTGTCTGTACAGATGTCTGCACACATGAATATCTGTTGTGCATTCCAAGTTAAAGGCATGAGTCAATATTCAAGCATCTGTTGGAGTTAGGGAAACAGTGTAGGTTACACAATTATAGCAATATTACAAACTAGTGACTTATGATAAATTGCTGAATTTTGAGAAGAAATAGCCCTGTTTCTAACACACATTTAACCTCTCATTATTGCTGCCTCTGATCTATGTTTCACAGTTGTTGCCAAACTTCACAGTTACCAGGAGGGTTTCTGTTCGCTTCTCTGCAAGCCTCAGAGGGCCCCAAGCCAGCCGCTGATGCCCGTGCAACACCTGGCTTAACCCAGGAGAGAGGGCAGCCTGTAGGTGGGACCTCACCTCCTGTCCCAGAAGCCCTCTCCTCTGTGCCGGAGACCTGCAGGGCAGGTCAAGGAAGCAGAACTCCTTTTACATTGTGTGAGTCGTCTTCGGTATAATAATTAAATAAATAAATCCAGCCTGCCTTCTCCTCTCTCAGGGCTGCCAAACCCATCGAACTTCCCTCCTGCTGCTCCCAAAGAGAGGAACACAGACTGTCACTGGCCTATGGACTGTCTGGTAATAGATATTTGATGAGGGAAGAGGGAGAAACACGGTTTTCACTGTAGGCATAAGAAAGGGGTGAACATCTGTCCCTAACTACTGATGTAGAATTTCTTTGTCATCCTTCCATGGCTCTCATTTGGTTTTGGAAAGCAAACAGGAGGAGAGGGTCTAAGAAAGAAACAGTCCTTCTATACTTCCTTTTCCTGGTTGAGCACTAGCATATTGGCTTTCCCAGGGCTGCTGTTAGGATCTCATTGCTGAGAGTTTTACAACTGATCAGACAACATAGACCTACCTTGTGCCGTAGGTGGGGCATGGATTAGATGCACCCCTCCAGCCTTGCCTGCCTCTGTTAAATCAGTCAGTACTCATGAGCAGCACCCTCCAGCCTGGCACTGAGGAGCACATGATATATGGACATAGAGATGTGTGGGCTGGGATAAGTGATGTTCACAGCCGCTTTCTGCTGAGCAGGTCCTCAGCAAGCACACAGGAGTAGTGTGCAGTGCTTTAGTCATAGGGTCACCTGGAAGTTTTCTTCTGATGGATTTTGCCTCTGTACAAAATAGATGTAAAAATGGCTAAAAATAGCCCTTACAGCACCTATATCCACAAAAAACCTCTTTTAGATCAGTCACTTTTCCTTTCCCATGTCAAACATAAGCTTGCTTTCTAACAAAGCTTTACTTAATGGTGATAGTCGGTGTCAGATGCATTGTGCCTGCACTGTCTTCCTCTTACACACTGCACAGTTCTGATGCAGATGTGGTAACATCACAAGTATTTGTAAGCAGTGCTGAATGTGTGGCTTTAGCTTGCCTTTAGAGAAAACAGGCACAATAACTTTCCCCTCCCACCCTCCACTGTGAGCTCTCGTATTGGGGTTGATAGCTGAGCAGTCACTCATCCCATATTACTAACGCTTACTTTGTGTTTTCAAATACATACATATATATATAAATATAAAAAATGAAATCTGTATACCCTTTTCATATGCCTTACAAATTTAAATAGAAAATACACAAATTCATAAGTAATTTGAACAGTGTTCTGTCTTTATTTTCTTGGTAACTTCCTCATAAGCTGCATTGAAACAGTGGCCTAGATTTTAAGGAACACAGGGCAAAATTTAACCCAGCTTTCATTTGTTTTGGGGGAATCATGTATGTTACAGACCTGCAGTGAGATCTTGGGAGCAATACATACTGACTGTGCCTACTACTGGTGAATAAGAAACCAAAGGGCTAGAATGAGATCCTTGATGGCCGAGCTGCCTAGCACAGACTGTCCCACATCCATGCTGGTTTAGGGCTGTCCACATTTGTACCTGTTTGGTCATGGAGACATCCACTTGAGATGATCCAAACTCACCAGGGCCTGTCCACGCTGGTCGGAAGCTCTTGAGCAATCCAAATGCAAAATACATGAGAGGGCTTCTGGCTTCTTCATAAATAGGGGTATTGCTGTGTATCCTCAATAAATAACACCAAGCCTGGGCTATTCTGTGGCCCTAAGAGCACATAGCAATGTGTGGGTCACATCCTTACTACTCTTTTCTACCTCCTGGAAACAGGGTGGCCATGTTGGTTGTGGGGACCAGTAACTATGTCCAAATCATCTCTGGACATCCATGAGAGCAACGCTCTTGGCACAGGTCAGCGTATTTGTAATAGAAGGCTTAAGATTGGTGAAGATGAATGAAAATGTGCATGTGAAAGCACTGGAAGAAACAGAATAGGGTTGAATAAAGGAATAGGTTCATTGCTACAGGGCATTGTAGAAGCAAATTCACTCAAAGGACTTGGTAGCAAGAAGGCAAAGAGCAAGCTGAAGCCTCAAGCTAAGGTAAAGAGATGAGGAGAACAGGAGAGGTGCCTTAAAATATGCTAATAAAAAAACCAATATACCAATAGGAAGCCTTTGACCGAAAGATCCTGACCGATCCCTAAAGCGTACAAAAGGCACATCCAGGAAACAGCTGGGTGTCACCAGCAAAGAGCCCAAGAGCTGTGCCAGGGCTCGACAGCAGGTGGCACTGGCTCGCCACCTCATACACAGAGGAGAAGGGTGTCTGGGTGCAGGTGACCCATGGGACCCTGACAGTGAGCAAAGTACCTGCCATTCAGAATAAACATCACCCTTTGATTCCACAAGGTCCCACTCTGGCTTCCTTTCCCTGGACCCAGGGTAACAACCGTCCCATGGCCTCACCCTCCCTGCTTTCCATACCCATCACATCACCCATGTCTGTGTTTGGGGTCAGCTGTACCTCAGGAGCTGATGTGCCAGGGCTCAGCAGCAGCCCATTACCACTTATTTTTCACTAACTTGAAAGGGCAAGAGCAGTATCTGCCTGAAACACCCTGGGCTGCTTTGTGTTATGCCCATATTTTTGGTTTATAGACACCATCAAACTTCTCTTCAGCTCCAGATCATTCATTTAACCTCCCTGCCCTTGTCTTCTTTTTCTAAGGCTTCACCAGACTCACCTGCACTTACAGGACTGTCAGGTGAAGGGGGAAAAGCCTCACTCAGCAAACAGAGGTGGCTGGGGGGGTTTTAGAATTTTTTTTAGAATCATGGAATAGTCAGGGTTGGAAAGGACCTTAAGATCATCCAGTTCCAACCCCCCTGCCATGGACAGGGACACCTCACACTAAACCACGCCACCCAAAGCTCTGTCAACCTGGCCTTCAACACTGCCAGGGATGGAGCACTCACAACATCCCTGGGCAACCCATTCCAGTGCCTCACCACCCTCACAGGAAAGAATTTCTTCCTTAGATCCAATCTAAACCTCTCCTGTTTAAATTTGAATCCATTATTAAATTTTTGAATTTGAGTCCATATTAAATTTGAATCCCTTGTCTTGTCACTACAGTCCCTAATGAAGAGTCCCTCCCCAGCACCCCTATAGGCCCCCTTCAGGTACTGGAAGGCTGCTATGAGGTCTCCACGCAGCCTCCTCTTCCCCAGGCTGAACAGCCCCAACTCTCTCAGCCTGTCTTCGTATGGGAGGTACCCCAGTCCCCTGATCATCCTCGTGGCCCTCCTCTGGACTTGTTCCAACACTTCCATGTCCTTTTTATGTTGAGGACACCAGAACTGCACACAATGCTCCAGGTGAGGTCTCACGAGAGCAGAGCAGAGGGGCAGGATCAACTCCCTCAACCTGCTGATCATGCTCCTTTTGATGCAGCCCAGGATACGGTTGCTTTCTGGGCTGCAAGCGCACACTGCAGCCGGCTCATGTTCATGTTCTCATCGACCACCACCCCCAAGTCCTTCTCCTTGGGCTGCTCTCAATCTCCTCTCTGCCCAACCTGTAGCTGTGCCTGGGATTGCTCTGACCCAGGTGCAGGACCTTGCACTTGGCATTCTTAAACTTCATGAGGTTGGCATCAGCCCACCTCACAAGCGTGTCAAGGTCCCTCTGGATGGCATTCCTTCCCTCCATCGTACCCACCGAACCACACAGCTTGGTGTCATCGGCAAACTTGCCGAGGGCGCACTCAATCCCACTGTCCGTGTCAGCAACAAAGATGTTGAACAAGACTGATCCCAACACCGATCCCTGAGGGACACCACTCGTTGCTGGCCTCCAGTTGGACATTGACCACAGTGGTTTGCATGCAGCCACTCCAGCCAATTTATCCACCAAGTGGTCCATCCATCAAATCCATGTCTCTCCAGTTTGGAGACAAGGATGTCATGTGGGACAGTGGTTTTTCATTAAAAACTGACACTGAAGGATGTTTGATTAAGTGCTTGTGGCCACTGATGGTAGTTATGAAATCTAATGCTTTGCTGTTTGCTTACTCCCCTTACTCATGCAAAGGAAGTCTATGGTGTATGCGATGCTCAGCCAGAACATTAGGGTTGATGTTTCAGTATTTCTGGCAACACAGGGAAGAGGTGTCACAGAAATGACCCAATGTATCTGAAAACTGCAGACACTTCATGTGTCCTGGGATGGGGTGAGTTAAATGTCTGCAGAATCCCACGGTAAACGAGTCCACAACTTCTACACATTTTAAATGTCTGAGTCTGGCCCTTCTTAAAACACGTTATTTTAAGAAAATAGCTTTGCCCACATTTGAGTTATTTTATTTTCAAAAGCCTACCAAAAGATTATTTTTTAAACAATTTACTGGAGAACAAATTAGATGTGATGAAAGAGAAAGCGAGTTGTGGTGTTAACAGTATCACCAGCTGTCTAGGTGGCCTTCACATGCAGTAAGATGTAATATCTAGACACAGATTTGTAGTGCTTGATCCCATGCCAGGGCAGAGATCATGTTCTATTATTTAAAGTCATGTTTGTGAAGATAGAGCTACTGATTTCCAAACGCTTATTAGCACAAGAAGCCTTCTGTGTGGTGTTGTTTGTACAAAAAATGTTATTGTGATTTTAAATAACCATTTCTGCATGTCCCTTTTCAATGTCTATTATCCACAAGACAAATATGGTCAGACAGTTACTTTACTAATTGCTCTTCAACCACTTGTGTAGAAATCTCTTCAATGTTGGAAGGTTTCTTTCTCAGCTTCAGTACTTAGACTTCAGCATGACCCATCAGCTTGAAGTTTAAACACTATTGGAGCTCAGTGCAGTATTTCCAAAAGCAAGCTGAGACAAAATCAAATGCAGGTAACAAACTGTAACACATTTTCCCCAATGCATATTCTTTATTTTTTAAATAGCTTCAAAGCAATGAAAAAATAAACCTCATGAAAGCAAGTTACCATTCCCTACCCACATCAACATGCTCTCTTTTTTGAGTATAAGCAAATATCTGGATTTCACAAGCACCTTAAAAATGGTTGAGGTTCAGTTTAAAAGCCTGTTGTTTTTTCTCCTTAGGTTATTAGGAAGGTTATTTCTAAGCTGTCAGGAACCAGTATTCAACTGCTAAGACTGGGCACAGCCCTGAAAGTTCAAGCCAACAGAAACTATCCACAGCATGGCAGAGCCTTGGCTAGGTCAGCAGACACCCCTCTAAACCATTCCAAGTGCTGATACTACCCAGTCGCTGCCAGCCACACAGATGCCCCCCATGGATCCTGAAAAGCTACTTAAAGGTTCACAGTGGTTCTGTAGACCCTCACTGTGACTTTAGTGACCATGCATGGGAGCTGCTGCCCTACAGACTGAATTTCCTGGTCCTAGATCCTGAGCACCTGACAGGACTGGCAGAGCAGAGGTTTGCCACATAGGCCATGCTATGTTCACCCATCAGCAGCCTTATCCCTCAACTACTCTTAGTTGTCTCATATGACAAAGACCCAAATGTAGACCCTACTCAAGGGTAAAGCAATTTGGTTGCTAATGCATGGCTCAGACCAGCATTCAGTTTTCCTTCACCAGCAAATTCAAAGAAGAAAAGGAGAGAGGTTTTTCCAGGTCCTGGTCTAAATCGGACCCCTTCTGATTAGGATATTTTTAGTGATGAGCAGCATGCAAACAGAAAAATCTCTTCTGGAAACGGACTAAAGAAACAAGAATCTTATTTCAAAATTTGAACATTGCTCAACTTTTTGATCAAATCAAAGCAATGATCTGAAATGAAAATAAATGTTCCTTTTCAAAAGCTAAGGCCATTTATTTTTCTTGGGTTTCCTCCTTCTGCTTTTTTTTCAGTGATGAAAGGGGAAAAATGAGAGGTAGAAGTACTGGAGAAGAAAACACCACAGAATACCAAACTTCGCATTTCAACTCAGGATTAAAAAGTAAAACAAACCTAAAGTAAACCTGTATCTTCTTTTGTTGAAAAACATTTGAAATGTTGCTTTCATCCAACTTCTCGTTCTTCATTTTGAAAACATTATCATCATCACCAAGCTCCTGAAAGTTTCATTCCTCTCAGGTGATCTGCAGTGAAGACAGTGTGTCTCCAGAGGTGAAAACTCCAATGTTCCTTTGCTTGTAGGAATAATCATGGGACAGATCTTCCAGCTCACTCCATTGCAGGACACTGAAATAGTCACAAATACCTCCAGGTAATGAAGGCCTGTGAGAGGCTACAAGGAGTTGGACCTTACACAGGTTCCAAGGAGGATGCTGCATGTCAAATCCCTCTAGTATACATAATATCCCTTCTAAGGCTCTGTGTGCCTTACATGTAGCTGCACTGTAGCAAGCAGAGCGTTAGAAGCCCATCTGTGCCTAGAGATGCCTGAGTCAATAGGCTGTAAGGCAAGTAAGGGTATTAGTTATAATACCTTGTGATATGGATGGCAAGTCCTGCCACCGCATCTCTATAAATCCTCTTGAAGGCTGCTACTCTGCTGGTATCAGCAAAATTTCCTCTGAAAGAGCTCACATCACTGTGGGGGTAATTTGAACTAAAGTGAAGACATCTCCCCACCTTCTCCCTCTCTCTCTCATGTCATTCGAGATAAAGCTTGTGTCTTGGGAAATGTGGTAGCAAAGGCATACCCAGATAACTGCATCAACGAACTGATAAGACAAGCAGCCTGCTGAAGCACAGCTATTGTAGAGGTAAGAGTGGCTGTAGCAGCTAACCACGTTCCTACATCTTTGTGAAGACAGTCACCCTGGCTCTGCAGGCTTGTGCAACAGCACCTCTAACCCAGTTCAGCTGTCCAAAGTGCCTAAGTTGCCCTCATTTTCTTCACCAGCATGGTTCTCTGTCCAGGTTAGAGTACCTGCTTCACAGTGGAGCAGAGATATCAAGACTAGGCTGCTTGCAACATGCAGGCACACCCCTAACACCACAGAAAGGTTGTCCTCACTGAGTTACAAGTTGTTTCTAGGTAAATGTGGGAAGGCACTGGAATGCTTTAGTCTCTGTCCTCATTTTCCTTATTCAAAGACTGGTTTGGTTTTGTTTTCTGGCATAAGCAGAGTAGTCTCTCTACCTAAGGCATGCAGTGGAGCTGCTCACTTGCATCTCACGCCAGCTGGGTCTGAGTGCACACCTTAAGCTAGAAGCTCTCCCCGGCCCCACAGAGATATAGACCAGAGGGATCACAAGTTGAGTTGGACCTACAGAGTGATAAGCACATAAGGTGAATGGCTCATGCTGTGCAGCTTCAGGCAGGACTGAAGAGCACTCAGTGTGCAAAAAGAGGGACCAAAACGTAACAAGCTTCAAAACATTACTCTGATCACTTCAACTTAAACAATTGTTTTCTTTGCTTGTTACTTGGCTTTTTAAATGCTCCAGTACATCAAATGTGTGTTGTGCAATGTTGAAGTGCTATTGATGTACATCTACCACTATCAATCTTTTCAACTGCAACAATCATGAATTAGACCTTTGGAAGAATGAACTGGTTTAAAAAGTGTGTCAGACTAAAGAGGTGTTTCTTCTGTTTTGCCTGCTTTCCTGCACTAGCAGAAAGCTAGTGATCAGTCACAAACTATAAAAAAGAAAATTGTGACCTGGATTCTCACTGCCACTCAGGGTTATGTACTGCTATTTGGTACTAAATTGATATATCTACTGGGAATACAAATCCAAAGTGCAGGAACCAGAAGGGACAAGAAGACAGAAGTAGCAAAGGACATAAAAGAATGAAAAAGTTCAGAGGTAAACTCAGACAAGGTAAGGGAGCAACAGGCAGCATTTGTACTGCATGCACCCGATAAAAACAATGTTTTATACGCACACACGCACACACTTCCTTTCAGATTTCATTCTTCTTTTATCAGTCAGAATGCAAACACCCTTCTTCTCCCCTGAATTTAAGAACTTGCCATTAGATTATGTTATAAAATGGGTGATCAGCCAAAAACATTCATCTGGATTGCAAACATCTAATTTGTAAAGCTGACATTTTAAAAGGTTTGAAAGCCAGTTAAACAATAGATGTCTTTTAAAAAATAATCCCAGAGGATTTAATACCAAAAAACATTGACACACTTCATTTCAGCCAGCTTCCCATCTCACCCCTACTGCAGTAGTGTTTGAATGCCTCAGACGTATACTCGCATCTGCAACACACTTGTCGCAAAAGGAAAGCTGTTATTCACATCTCACACTCACAAAACTGAAGGAGGCACAAAGAGAATGTTCTAGTTTGAAGCCATAAGGCAAACTGTGGTGAAGTGAGGTCTCTCACTCTTCAACTCCAATCACCAAGGTGCTTTCCTGAAAAAGACTTTGTCATAAGTACATGGGAAGCCTTGCATCTGTTCTCTTTGGCAATATAAGGTAAAATCTGATGCAACTTGATAATGGCTAAAATGTCTGCTCTGATTTCTGTTCAATGGTTTTCACAACCCAGACTGATTCCTCTTTGTTTTAGGCTTCATCAACACTTGGCATGATTAACATGAACCCAGAGTCTGGATGTCTCTAGAAAGCACACTGCTGCCCCCCCTATGGATATATATCAGGTGAAAGTCTTTCAGTGAGAAAGCTATGGTTTACATTTACATAGACATTCTTTAGTTTGGCACTTCCAGCATCTTCTATAGCACTAGCTATGCTACCAAAGTGACCTAGTAAGTAGCTAGACAAGGTACAGAATCAGTATTTAAGTCCCACCTTTCCTAATTTTCCAGGAGGTTGCCAGTGAAAGCTTCCAGAAGTTCCTTCCATGTAAAGGATTTATTTCCGGGTTCTTGCTCAGTTCAGATGGAAGATCAGATGGACTTCCATTTACACCTTCCTGCCCAAGACAGTACAAATTAAGGACTTGTCAGTAAATGCAGTGAAGCAGCCTCTAGAAACTAATGCTGGTGATCCAGGAAACACAAACCACAGCACTGCTAACATTACTGAATAATGATGAGATTTATATGAGTATTAGACAACAACTAGAGTAACAAGAGAAAACACAGAGCTGCCTGTTCTCACCATTTTAACCTTCTTTTCATAAGTCTTGGCATAAACTGAAATGCAAAAAGAGAACACAGATAGAAACTGTTCTGGAAGACAATGATTCTGCTTTCTGGGCACTTCAGCATGTCCTGCCATTTAACAAGATGCATCCATAAGGAAAGTTAACAGAGCTGGCTCCTCCCGCAGCTCAGCTTCCATAAATGTGGCATTACCATGTGTCCCTCAACACCTTCAGTGTTGTTTCTGTCCCTTACTAGGGTTGAACAACTGAGTTGCTGTGACTATCTAAAGTGGGTAGGAAGCTGCTTTGATTTCTTGACAGTACAATGAACATTTTACTACTGGCATGGCAGTTAAGACAGACACAGATCTCCAAAGCAAACACTAAAGTGGAGGGAAATGAACTGAAAGTAAACCCTGGTAGGGGGTTAGCTCTATTTTTCTGTGCGGAATCAGTTGCATTTCTACTGAAAGAACTCACCTGTTTTTTACACTTATGCAAAAGCTGCCTGTCAAGATACACATGGATGTCCTGAATCTCCAGGAAAGCAGTCTCATGTTCTAATGGGATCTTTGAAATTGTCCTGTTACAGAAATACCTAGGCCAGACTACATGGATTACACAAGCCTAAACCCAGAGCCATTCAGACAAAGCTGCTCAAGCACAATAAATACGTCTGTTGGAAAACCCTTCTGGGCACTGTGGCAACTCTGGCACTGATAAGTATCAGCATGGTCAAATTTGGCTGACTACAGAGCAGACAGGCTTTTTAGATGCCTACAGAGAAGGCATAGAATTCAGACAAAATTCTCTTATGCTGAGACATCTACCAATTTTGACCTGAGAAAGTTGCAAAACTTACTCTTGTTGGTTTGGGGTCATCTGGGTGGTTTTGTTGCTCAGAATTTGTGTTGTTTATGGAGGACTAAAATTTAATGCTCATTCTCATAGCAGGATGTTCATGCCATGGTTTGGAGCAGTGTTCAGTGCTCATGGACTTGCATTCTTCATTTAACCATGTCCAGTTAATAACGAGGGTAACGTCAACTGCACACATAAATCCTGTTCCTTGTTTCCATTTGCTCTCATTAAGTTATAATGGATTTAGTGTTATATTGTGGAAAAGTTTTATGAGAGGACTATTGACAAATACTGAGCCTATACTAAGTTTATGACTGAAGTGAGATCCTTGTTTAACCAGGCAGATGGTAGATCTGACACACTAGAATATAGCGAGGAGACTCTTATTTATATCTGTGAAACTGGTGTACATGAATTGGGTTATACAGCATTCACCTTCTGAAGCTGGAACACGACTTACAAGTGTTAGTAAAAGAAATTATTTACCCTCTTCTAAGATTTAAAAGCAAACTATCACTGGTCCAAGTAGAAGTCAATGGAAATTCTGTGGCTTGTGGGTTTGTTTCTTGTTTAAATCCATCCACCTCCCTGAGTGTGCTTTTGCTTCCAGTTACACTGAATCATGACCTTTGCCCTGCAGATATGATCATTATCTCTTCAGTAGTTGACTCATGCTGTGCCATTAGTGCTGAATGACATGGCAGCTTGTAGTACAAGTAAAACACCCAGAACCAACAATGATAAATGAGGTGCCCTTAGAATACTAAAAAAACATCTGCAACAGCATATTGCTTGCAGTAAGTTTTTTCACACCTTGCTCTCCTCTCCATGATTGGATTTCATCACAAAGAAGTATCTCCAACACTCTGGAAACTTGCATGCCTATAGGAACTTTTACTGAGGAAAATCTGCTCATTTCATCCCTTCTTCCCAAAAAATCTTTCCATAACACACAAACACACAGGCACCCCTTCTTTAGAAAAACACATTAAAAACAACAGTCAAGGATATAAGGAAGAATCTTACCCCATTCAAAAAAGTACCTGCACTTTATGTTACTGGGCTCTTATAGACATTATAGACATTATAGGAAAAGGCATACACAGAATCAATGATATACAATGCCTTGGCTATGTAAAACCAGTAAAGGATTTATGGATTTCCAGAGCAGTTACTTGCTGGCAGTTACCTTTGATTCCACTGATGTCATGGTCTGCTGTGGGAATGGCACATTTTAGTGCTTCATCAAACAATGACATAAATTTCAGGATCCTTTCCTCTTGATCTGCTACAGGGATCTCCAGTGACATCTGCCTCTGAGCTCGGTTGGGGGAAAAAAAAGAAGTGTTACGATTTTCTTCAATGCCATGTATAAAACTGTATATATAGTTTGGATGGATTCACACCTAATTTTTCTTCTTGGTTCTGTTGACCTCAAAAAGGCAGCCTCGCACTTGCTGAAAATGCAGATGTCTACAGTTCAGCTCAATGGTAAGGTTTGCTGTAAACTACACAGCTTCAATACACAAAATAAGAATGAATTATTAAATAATATTATTAAATAAATATAATTACGTAATTATATTATTAAAGTATAATAAAGAATTATATTATTTAATTTCAAAGAAAAATACTAAATAATGAAAAGGATTTATCAAAATGAATGCAATATCTTTGTTGTGCCAGTTTCTTCAGTGGGGCTATGAGTGTTGCTCCACCTGAGAATATCTTGCTTTCTGTTTTAGTAATCCTTACCATAATACACAAATCTTCTCTTCATTCTTTTTACTTACATCTGTCAACTCATCCTTCCAACCAGCATGCTTAATAACTACACCCATTACAGGAGACTAGTGTCCTACTAAGACATATCACAGGACAGCACTGGGATCCTGCACTAAAGCAGATCCTACGTGTTGGATGCTGTGGGTTTGCAGGCACAACTGGAGAAGCAGCTGCTAGAAGGCCATCTGAAATAACTGCAGTGATTAGAATATTAGTCAACATGTTGGTTGCTATTGTGGTCAAACAGGATTTTCTGGGTGCCAAAGCCTCTGTTTACAAAACTTGTCAAAACTCCTTCATGTGCAGCTTCTCTCTAGTTGAAGAAACCATCCCATCCCCTGCCTTATAAATCCTTTGCCTTTCTTCATTACCCAGAGAACAAAATCCACATCCAATTTCACTTTAGGGATCTGCATTTTGACAATTGGAGAGGTGTCTTTCTTCTGTTTTCTGTGGTTTGCTTTGTGCCACTAATAATAGAGTCACCAGTGTCAGAAGCCTTTTCTCTGCTTTGAACAAACACATCAGCTGATTGCTATCCCTGCTTGAATAGGAGAATCTCAAATGGGTGTGCAAACTTTGGGATTGAGCACAGCACTACTAACAGCAGCACAGGGATGATCACCTGGATGTACATCATCAAAGCACAGAAGAGAAATGGGGCTACTGTTTCAGGAGCCAAGATTTCAAACACAGCAGTAACGCTAGCTGTCAGCACAGCAAACACTGAGGAACTGAAGAAATAGCAAAGCCTCTAGACTCTGTCACGTGCTCCTAGGGACTAAATCAAAGTGTGACATAGGGGTGAAACCAGTCCGAATGAATCTGTCAGATGCATGGCTAAATCACTCGACTGCTGGCAGCCAAAGGTGGAGTGGGAGTGATACAGCACTGGTTCAAAAGCTTGCCTTAGCTTGCAGGGAATGATAGCCAAGAGCTTTCTTCAAGTACGTCAGAGGCATTTGGTGCCAGAGGAAGGGCTACAAGGGACATTCTCAGTAGCAGAATGGTGGTCAAACTCCACGGTGTCCTGGGCTCTACTTTCCCCAACATCCAGGCAGCGTAACAAGGGGAAAAAAAGGAGTACCAGAACCACACTGGGCAGAGAGAGGCAGCTTGGAGTGTGCACCACCATTTGACTGGGCAGAAGACTGCCTTTTGGTCCTGGCACAGGGCCACACCACACACTGCGATGTGGTTTGTATAGCTAACTCCATATGCCCACTTACTGGGCTCTCCCACTGACTAATGATACTTCTCTGCTTCACAAACCACAGCTTTCCTGCAAGGAAAGCATTGTTGAGCCTGAGGGAAAGAAGCCTGGAATCCAAGTGACATTCCCCAAGCACAGCAAGATGGCTGAGAGCAATGCTGAGAACAAAGAGTAGCTCTCTTCTGTACCTTCACTACAAAATTGTTCTTTTTCTTCCAGCACATGTAAAATGTGTTGCAAGTGCACTGCTGGGTGGGAGGATTGGTCTTCTTACTGAAAGAGAAAACAGCCATCCTGAAAGGGTACACTTGACCAATCCTCCCTAAAAAGGACACCTGGTAGCTTCATTCCAAAGAATTCCTCCAGCCCAACACCTCTTCACCCAAAATCCATCCATACTAAGTAAACAGTATGTTATCTGCCTCTGTTCTAAATAGTTCCTGTAGCCTTTTGTCAGTCCCTTGTAGCTGGTCTTAGGTGATCTGAGATTTCAGCATGACACTGCCTTCTGTTTGTGGTCTGAGCTGAGTATGGACAGATTTTTGCCATGCTTTTGGCTAAGGAAACCACAAGAAAGACTACTGAATTGTTTTGACAGAATCCCACATACCTTGGATATAAAAAACAACTGAAGCTGCTGTTTGAGGTCTTGGGCAGGGAAAGGCCGGATAAGCTTCATTTACGTGTATAACTCTTCTGTTGAGACTTGACTGGCAACAAGGGCTGAGTTCAAATCCTGCAGGTCACTTCTAAACCCAGATGCCCATCCAGAAGCTTGGGAAAATTAAAACTAAACTTTCTGGTGCTCAGCAAGCTAATTTTCTTCATTTGCAAACATGAGTCAGTTGACTTAATAAACAACGCTTTATTTATGGAAGAAAAACAAAGGTAGATAAACAGCACAGCAGACAATATTTAACTCCTAGTGTATTTCTATTCAACAGTCATCTTTTCTGGGGGGAAGTTGGCTAGCTCAGACTTCAGTTGCTTCCCTACCTCCTGTAACATCCCACTTCCAGTGCGGGTTGGTCAAATCTTGTTGATCAGCACGGTCTAATTCATGCTGTGGCCTCCTTTCCATTCTCTCTCGCCAGTCCTCACTTTCCCAGATAGTGCTGGAGTCTATTTCTGGTTTTCGAGCTCTTCAGCAAGACTGCATGAACCACTTCAGATTACCCCATCCCTGTGCATTCAGGAAACCCTTTATCCCATTCTTGTCTCACACTTTGGAGAATGCTTCTGAATGGATTCTGCTCTGAGTTACTCTTTGAAGAAAAGTTCTAGTCAAAGCCTTTTTCTTTTGCCTCTGCCATTTTGGGTTTGTTGTTTTATTTTTTTGAGGCTATAACTTTTGCATTCCAGTTCTGGAAGCTATTGGCCTGGTGAGGGTGACCAACTCACCCCAGGGACACTGAAGTGTAGCTCCTTGGCCCAGATTTCTATCCCTAGTTACAATTACAAACATTCCTCCATTTAATTATGCTCCTCTTTTTACCAGAAATGCCTCCCAAACATAATAAAATAATATGCACAAAGTAAACATGTCTGAGGCCTACCCATCAGTTCATTTCATTTATCTCCCCTCTTCTCTACCAGAAGTCAACAGAGTACTCTTTCTTTCGCATTTCCCTGGGGCGGTGAGTCCACTGCTCTCTCTTTAAGGCTGCTTGTTAAAGCAAGGCTGATAATCGTCAAAAGGGGGAAAACAAAAGCTCCTAACAACACATTTGCAAACAGGACTGCACCACCAGGGGCCATTTTCACTGGTGGGAAGATAGCTCAGGTCAGCAGCTTTTCCACGTAGAAACCTCAGCACTTTTGGAACCTCCTGAAGAAGCAGCTGCCCAGGCCTGCATCTTGTATGACTGACCAGTAGTAAAGAGTTGCTCTCAGTTCCTATGCAGCAGTCTAAACTCACAACGTTTAAGATTATGGTTCATGCATATCTAACTCCCAGGACAGTAATGAAAATAAATACATTAATGGTTCCAAGATACCTAGTTTACTATATGTTGAAGGCAGGCACACCTAAGTGAACAAGAGAAGGAATTTCAGTTTGCAGTAAGTATGTCAATCTTTGCCTGGTTTGGGTTGTTTGTTTTTGTTTTTGTTTTTTTTTTTTTTCTACCATAAAAAATATATTTTCCTGTGAAAATGTGCACTTGTGAAAATGCAGTTGTTGTATACTTTACTGTGGAGCTTCTTTTTCAAGGTGTGCACCAAGCCAAAGAACACACACATACTTTCATGCACCCACAATTAGTCAGACTATGTCTATGTTTGGAACAGTTTGATGCTAAAAGTTAAGCATGGCAATGAAACACAGCATCCCAGCAGAGTACCTTAAGTACTCACTGGCAGGGAGTTGGCATGCTGCTTTGGAGGATTAGGTCTATACCAAGGATTCAGACATGGCACATAAGGGGTTCAGTAAGAATCCCCATCAGGTTTTCTTATTCATTCCTGTAGGCATCCTGCCAGCTCACCCAGGAACAGAAGTAGTTGATCCTGCCTTTTTTTAGAGGAGGTTTAACAGAAACAACATTGGCAGTTACCTCTAGGCATACTCCTTCAAACTAAATGGCAAAGCAAGGTTCTTGGGAAACCAAGCGACGAGATCTCAGTGCTTGTTTTACTCAGGTTCCGCTGAGTATTACAGGCTAACCTCATGGGTCTTTCTATTGCACTACAAAAACACTGACATGTAATTTGGGATACGTGGGTATTGCTTCCATTTCCCACTCCAACCTGACAAACCATGTTGTACTAAGATCACAACTTTCTTTCACTACAATGTTATTATTATCACCATGTAGCTCTATTAAATTCTTCAGGATTTCATAGAATTATCAAAGAATCATGACTGATTTGGGTTTGAATGGACCTTAAAGATATCTAGTTCCAACCTGCCTGCCATGGTTCCAACTCTGCTACATCAGGTTGTGCAAAGCCCCATCCAACCTGGCCTTGAACACTGCCAGGGATGGGGCATCCACAGCTTCTCTGGGCAATCAGTTCCAGTGTCTCACCACCCTCATAGTACAGAATTTCTTCCTAATATCTAATCTCGAGCTACCTAATCAATTTTTTTTTGAAGTGAAACTAAACAGGTAGATGATACAATATCAATAAAGCAAAGAAACACACCTGAACAATCCGGTTTGTTATCTGGTACTTTCTCATGAGTTTTGGATCATTCTGGACTCTACTGGGAAAAGCCAAAAATCTCAGGGACAGCTCATCATATGTGACTGGAAACAATGCTGTCACAGGGCTCAAGCTGTCTGACAGATCCAGGACAACAAAGTGTTTGGCACTCCAAAAGTCTGGATGTGAAAGAATGGAAGGCAAGCAATGAGTACTAATATTCTGCATATTGTTAAAGGAGTAGGAATTGGCCTGGCTCAGGAGTCAAAGTCTCCCTATCAGCCAGCCAGGGTGTCTGATAGATTGCTGAGATTACAGCCATAACACGATACTGCAAACAACCCAGCCTATTAGCTTGGAACCTCATATTGCAGTCGACTTTCAACATTTTCCAAGCCTCCAGGTCTCTGATGTGGCAATAGGAAGTTCTTCTGAGCTACTTCCCATCTGGATGTGTTTATGGTCCTGACAGTTTTGATCAAGACTTCTTGAAATTTATTCTACATTAGCATTTATGGATCTGCCTGGCTGTCTGATCAGCATATTAGCAGCTAGCCCATCTGTCTGGAAAGGTCAGGATTTCTCCCTGAATGGGCCAGAAATACAAGGCCCAAGCCTAGAGATACTGTACTGTTTCCCTTCCTTCCAGGTTTGCATTCAGTTAATTAGCAAAGCCTCTTATAAGAAAACAGTTGTTTTGCTTTGTTTGGCTTGGTTTGTTTTTTTGTGTTTTTTTTTCTCTTAAGAGATCTGCAATTGTCAGAAGCTTTAGAAGATTCTACCTCAGCTGTATGCTTGAACCTTTTCTTCCTCGGATTTCACTGCCCCTTCTCCTTGCAATGCTGTGTGTTAGGCTGCTCCAGGCCATCCTTCCCTTTTGTACTTCTAATGTCTCCCACCCGGTGGCAGAGTGGGAGACAAGACTTTTTCCCTGATGAAGGGAGGAGAGGATCCGTGGCTGAAACTTGGAAAGAAGAGCCAGATGGATGTATTCCATTCATTTTCAAAGAAGATATGTAGCTACATACACCCTTGGCACAGCTTTGGAAATCTCATCCAGCAGCAATGAACACAGTAGGTGAAAATGTCTTGCAGACAAGGTCAATGGCTTTTTACAATTTCCCTTCTGTGAAAAGGAAAAGCATATTGTTATCCTTCCTACAGCTACTGCTAATGTATAAGCATTCCTCCCAGTCGTGCCTGGTTGAAGCCTTGCTGGGCTAAGGGGCTACGCTGGCTCTGCTGTGGGACCCAGTGAATGGCAGAGGCCTTTCACCTTCCTACTCATGGTCTTCGCCTCCAGCCTGGCACCTGGTTACTCCTTCATATAGTGTCCTTTTCAATTTAAACCCAGCAAGTCCCCACCATGTGAACTGAGAAACTGCTCACTAAGCTCACAGACACCAAATTTTGCGAATGCTCCCTTTATTGATTTAACAGAGTATCAAACAGCTTTCACATCCCTGGCAAACAGGAGACTGGTGCTGTGGGGGCTCAGCCTTCAGGCACTGTTAGACTTAATGCCTGACAATTACCTATATTGGTTTAATCCCAGTTTCTTGTTGCTCTGAGCGGCCGTCATGCTGCAGCTTCCCATTGAGAGTGATAATTCTTTGAAAGGGCAGCCGAAAAATGAACTGTAAACCTTGACCCCTGGCACCTTCCAGCCCCGCTGATCATAGAGCACTTCCCGCTGGAAGAAGAGAGGAAATGAAACGCTGGAGAGGTCAGCAGCTACCAGGCTTGGGGAAAGCCTCACCCATGGATGCAGGGCTCTGCAAACACCCAGGGTACACAACACACTAATTTTACAAAGCTTTCTTTCACAGAATCACAGACTGGTTCGGACTGAAGGGACCCTAAAGCTCATCCAGTTCCAACCCCTTCCATGGGCAAGGACACCTTCCACTAGACCAGGTTGCTTCAAGCCCCTGTGTCCAACCTGGCCTTGAACAATGCCAGGGATGGGGCAGCCACAGCTTCTCTGGGCACCCTGTGCCAGCGCCNCTGTGTCCAACCTTGAACAATGCCAGGGATGGGGCAGCCACAGCTTCTCTGGGCACCCTGTGCCAGCGCCTCAGCACCCTCACAGGGAAGAGTTTCTGCCTAAGAGCTCATCTCCCTCTCCTCTCTGTCAGGTTAAAGCCATTCTCCCTTGTCCCGTCCCTACATGCCCTCATAAAAAGTCTCTCTCCGCCCGGCTCTCCCTCCTCCAGCAGCACTGCAGTTAGCAGCGGCGGCCCTCTAGCGGCCGGCGCCACGGCTCCGACGGCACGGCCCGTTCCCTCAGCCGGGGCCGCGGCCGGGCGGGGGCCGCTGGGGACCGTAAGGGCGGTGGGAGAGAAGCCTCGGCGCCTGCAGCGGGGCTGGGTCGGGGCTGGCAGCGCCCGCCGGGTGGGCGGCCCAGACAAGTGCGCAGAGTGACGGGGGTGGGGGAGCCCCCCTTTGCAGTAAGGGCCCTGCCTGCTCGGAAGCCCCGGGGTCCCGGCTCAGGCCGGCGCCTTTGATGCGCCTCTCGGGAGCAGAGGCTCTGCTCTGGCAGGGCAGGTCGGGCCGGGCTCTGACCACCCCCTTCGCTTGCCAGTGCCTCTCAAAGCGAACCGCACAAGGAGCAGCTAAGCTGTTCTGGTGGGGATCGAGTTCTGTGCGCCGTGTATAGCTCAGTGTTAGCACAGTGTTAGCTGTGAGAGATTCTCTGCTTTCCAAGAAGCTTCCCGTCCCCTCCCTGCCCCAAAAGGCAGGCATCACAGTCTCGTCGAGCCTGGATGGACCCATTACAGTTCTCTGACCTGAACATTTCTAGCACAGGCCATCCGTACAGTTTGTGTTTAATATTTCATCGAGAGGCCAAATGGGTGTGGTAACAGCTTGGATTTTTATGTTCCCAGGGCCCATGTCCATGACAGTCATGGCCTCCACCTCTTTCCCCGTTAAGTCCCTCTACTCACCAACAAGGAAAAATGAGTCCTTCCATCCACCCCTGCTCAGCCGTTCTCCAGGAAGACCTGAGTCAGATGTTTGGTACCTAAACCAAATACCTGAGGAAGGTGGGGAAGAAGGAGACAATTGCTGGAGGGAAATACACAGTTACTAAACCAGCCTAATGTAAACAAGATCTAAAGCAAGAGTTCAAAGTTATTAAAACTAGGGGAAAATGCCAAAGAAGGAAATTCTTCTCTGTTCAGTCACCCAGCTCCAGAGCCAATGAAACCTGCTTCACCGTCCCTAGAAGATGATTTATGAGCATGTTTTTAAACTGCAGACAACAATAACAACAACCTGCTCTCTGTGGACCTTTTCATCAATGGAGCTCAAAGGAGGTCAGTGTCACTATCCTTTTGCAGATGCAGAAACCAAGGCACAGGACAGAAGGAATTTTGTTACAGCCATCAGGAAGTGAAGAACCCAAGAACAGATACTTAGCCAAGTAAGAATTAAAATGTGCTAAAATATGTGCTATGAGATGTGCTAAAATATGTCACTTGGCAAACATAAGTATGAATTTACAAATGGCACCTGAGACAAGGGACATCTTACTCCAGCAGCAGGGGCTTACCTCCTCATCGTGCTCTCCATGGACTCATGTGAAAGGGACAATGATGCAACCACACAGGGTGGGTACAAACCAGAGGTGATGGAAGAGCACAGTTGAGCTAAGTAAACAGAGAGATGTTCCAAGGTACAGGAAAGGGAGAAAAGTACTTGCATAGCTGTATTTAATATAGCATTGTAACAGCTGTCAAGGAGATAGGCAACTTGTGGGAGCCATGTTAGTTTCTAATGGTGGATTATTACCAGCAGCTGACAGTGCTGTATCATGAAGCTCCATAGTGTGTGTGAGTGGTGGTACGAATAAGAAAAAAGGCACTTGAAGAACTTACTTGTCAAAGATGCTGAGCAATCCCTGTGAGAAGATGAGGTTAATTCTCCTCCTTGCATCATCTGTCCCTGTTAGCATCACAGAGGAGTACCTAGTTCCTAGGGTGGTTTAACTCCAACATAGGTTTGTTTTATAAAGGATAGGAAAAAACACCTTAAGAAGTATTCCCTTTTTTCAGCTATTTACAGCCTCCTGCAATGGAAGGAGAAATCAGTCTTTCGGGACTGTTCTCGCACCTCTTTAACAGACAGTGAGAAACCTCATTCCCTTTAACAGAACTTTGTTGTTTTTTTTTCTGCTAGAACCTTTTCCTTTTTCCTAATTGCAAAATCCAGGTGGGAGGGATAACATACAGGGAACATAATTTTGCTTATTTAAAGATTAGAAATGAATTTGACCCCCCAAACCACCCCTTGTCTCCCCCACAAAACAGACCAAACAGCACTCACTCTTCCCTCACACGTAATTGTGTTACTGAAACCACCAAGCTTCTTGTGGAGGCAAATCTCAATATGTCTGTAGTTACCTATTGCAAAAAGGGCACAAAAATACCCTTCACAGAAGTGACCGAAGGGAACTCTCTCTTTATCCACTCGTCTCAGAACAGGATTGTACTGGAAACCTTGAGAAGTGGCAAAATTCACCATCCTGAAAGAGAGGACTCAGCAATGAGTGACTCCTTTTTAATTCTTAATAGAACTACACTGTCTGAATGGACACTTGGAAACTTCTTGACCATACCATGGAGATGTATATATACTATGGCAAGGTGTGGATGAATGACAAGTCTCAAGACTTTAAAATAAAATAAGCAGACACTGGAGAGAGAGGCCCTTAGGAGATCTAGGAGAAATGCACCCAAAACCTTTGTGCCTTAGGGAGAATTAAGATGCACGCAAGACTTTAGAGAGCAGAAAATGCCCAGCTTAGCCACAGGGCACTGAGAAAGGACACAAATATTTGCCAATAGGTGATATGCTTTAAAATTCAGGGAGGTTAGGAATTATACAGGGCATTACAAAGGGATCTTGTTAATCAGGTCAGATTAAAGGGATCGCATCTGGAAAGGCAGAACTACAAGGCAAAATATCTGCCCCTTAGGACTTCAGGTCTGCAAGATCACACAAGTGAACCCATGGGATCACAGCCACAGTCCTGACAGCATTGAATGTAGCTAAAATGCCTGTGTAGGAAGAGCTTGCTTTTGGCCACTCATTCCTGGGGTTTGTTGGAAATATTTCTGATAAGCTGCAGTGCAACATGCTGACTCACCCCAACCATGTCACTGTTGCTGCTGATCAACAGCATTCCCTGCTTCCCACAGGGTGAGAAGCCTGGAAGGCCCAGGATTCCCAGCTAAGCTGGCAGGCTCCAACCTTTGGCAACCAAGATGATTTTGACTTCAGCGTTTTCAAAGCAATACTACTGAGCATTATTTCAGGACCACATGGGCAGATGTGTGCTATGTACAGAAGGTTTTGGAAATGTAACTTTCTGTTCAAAAATAGAACAACCATTCTTTTTATCATCCAGCACCAAATTCATAATGCCCATGGGATGGACATGTTGGCATTAAACTGACTGTGATCACATATCCATCAAAGTTACGTGTGTCAGGTTGACATCACCAGGCTCTGAGTTCTGCAGGAAGCTGGAGAAATATCAGAGATGTGTGTCAAAGGAGAGAGCAGAGTAGAAAAAGAAAGGGAAGGGGAGAGTTGCTTTGCCCTTCTGCAAATCTGCTACCATTTTATGCAGCAGAGGTGAAACAGGAAACATTCCCCATGTAAAATAACCCATATTGCTTTGTTTCAGAACAACTCTTTATCACAGACATTTAAGAGAGGAAGGGTGAAGTTTGCCACAGGGGCTTCATGCAGGGATTTTACTATTTCAGTGAAAATCATCTGATTTTCAGCCAATTTTGAAACACTTCCATACTTCCGATGCTCACCTGATGCAAAGACATAGTGCAGCTTGACCACTGGACTCCTCTGAAGAAGGCCATATAGAAAAGTTGAGTGGTAGTTGGTATTAGAGGACATGGGAATACCCAGGCTGAGCTCTGTAGCATGGGATTCAGCGCCCCTCAGGCACTGCTGGGGCTGGGAAACCTGCATCCTTTTATCTGCAGGTACCCCTGCAGAAGGCAACTGGAGCTACCTTCTGAACTGGGAGGTCTTAACGGATTCTGGTGTGAGCAAACAAGGGAAATGGGACTGAGCAGCCAGCAGGCATAAACCTGGTGGTGGCATGAAGCAAACTCAGATGTCAGAGACCTCCTGAGGAACTAACTGCAGCCTGCCCTGAATACAGGCTCTCTTCTCTGCTTACAGGATGTGTCAAGAGTAGCAACAGATAATAGTAAGTTTGCTGTCTAAGCTTCACTAGAGAAGCTACAGATGTTCTGTGTTTGGGGCATTTGAAAGTAAAACAGCCAGCGGCAGTTTTTACATGCTACAGGAAACAATTCTGCATCAGCAGGGAGCAGGTTCTCTCACTTTTGACAGCCTTTCCTACCCTTAAACCCCAGCATTTTATAAAGCCCACAAATCAGACCTAACTCCCTCCCTGCTCTGAAAGTAGGCTATGTTTTAAATCTGTGTATTAGATTTTCTTTCTAAATTGTTTTATCCTCCTCTCACTAACCCAAACAATTCCCAGACAGTGACTCGTGCTGACTAATCCAGTCTGGGAGACTTCTAGGTGTCCCTGTAACTTAAAACCAGAAAACAAGCTTCCTAATTCAGTAGCTAGACATTCCAAAGAAGACCTGTAGGTTCTGAGCTTTTATTTTCCTTCTCCTCAGGGTTAAACATGCTTTTATCTACCCTGTACCTCCCTTCCCCAGCAGGCAAGAGTTGAGCTGTAATTCGGACATTCCTTCCCTGAGATCCTGCCTAGGTTAGAAGTTGTGCTCCATGGGGCATCCCAGTGGCAAAATTATTGTGAGACCTTAACAAAGGTAAACAGTGCAAAAGGGAGCTGTCTTCCAGAAGGGGGTGCCTGAAGTAGTAGCTGAGACATGTTCCCAAATGGTCTTACAGACCTGTAAGAAGCCTGGGGTTGTTAAAAGATATGGGGCCATGGAAAAATTGTATTTTTGGCCCATTTAAAGTGCTGGACTGAGTCATATTTTAGTCCTGCCTGGAAACCACAGTGCCATTACAAGGTCTTCCGGTATCATAACAGTTGTAGTGGTGATAGGCTTCTAAGCTGTGAATGCTGTGAACAAAGTCGGTCTCGGGGCAGCTAATACAGAGTTTGTTGTCTGTTTTGTGACCACACATGCTGACCAGTAGCCAGCATTTCCATGCCTGCTAAGAAAAGGGCTATCTTACTTCTGGGCACAGTATGCCGCACCACTAATCCAAGCCTGTTGTCTTGAGAGACAAGCCACCGAAAAGTGGGAAAAAGCCATGTACACCCAAGGTAACACACTTGTGTTATCTTTCCAGGACATCTGTGTTGAGTTGTAGGGTGCCTTACAGGCTGATAGGATTTACTAAGATGCTCTGGAGCCTGGTTGATGGCTGTTTCCTTATTGCACAAGTCAAACAAAGCAGTGTGGGAGAACACCCATGACAATGGCCTTTATAATTAAAGGTCATTAAAAGCTGTCAGTCAGAGCATGAGGTGCCACAACAAGTCAACAACCTTTTGCATTCACCCTTGCTAGCCTCTCCTCTCACAAATAGCAGTCTCCAGCCTTAGTCTTCATCACCTTCTTTGCCCTTTCCTCTTCCTCCTGCTCAAGCAGCCAGAGTGGGGGGATTGAGCTGGCCTTTCTCAGCTGCAAAAGAGGCATGGTGGGGCCACCTCAAGTGCCCAGGGATCCCAGAGGTCTGCCCTCACTGTGAACTGCTTGCTAGGGAGCTATCAGGTCCCATGGCAGAAAGAAAGGCAGAGGGGCAGGAGGGGGCAGCTGCCCATGCTTCCTTCCCTCACCCTGTAGGAATGGGTGCCACTAGTTTGGAATGGAACAACCACTGTGAAAGCTGGCGGGCGTGGGGCTAGGAGAGACTTGCCCCAGTCCAGCTGGCCTGCACAAATGCCTGAGCTGCTGCTGTCAAGAAAGAAACAGCCTTACTCACAAGGATATGCAGCCCCAGTGGCAGTGGGATACGTCCATCCAGTTAAAATGGCCATGAGAGTGGGATGCCTTACTCTCCTGTACAAAATGAAGAATCTGCTAGTACATCCTCCTCATAGTCTTCAGAATCTAGCAGCAAATATTTCTGTTGGAGGTGTCCTTGGGTGTAATATTTTTGGTTTTGTTTTGACTGTCGCTATTTGTGGCTTCTTTTCCTGTTGTAGTACAGTAAGAAACTAAGTGTGTGCTCTACTTCATCATCCACCTCTAAAGAAGTGCTCTTGGGGTGCTCAGGGCAAGGAGAAGAGTGCTCAGGGCAAGGAGAAAAATCAGCAGAGTAGACCCTTGCAAAAGTGTAACTGCAATATTGTTAGGATAACTTGGTATTGTGCCAGAAAGAAATGCTGGGTGGTCATGCTGTGCAGGGTAACCAGTAGCCATGACAGTGTGTGTTAGTATTTCTAATCTCTAGAGGTACCTGGAGTTCAGTTAGTTAACTGATTTTTCTTAGTGTGTTGGCCCTAATACTAATTATCATCTGAGAGATAGCGTGCTACCTGACAAGTCGTTAGGAAGAAAAGCAACCCATCTTTAATAATTCGCTTTGTAACTTATTTTTCACTTCTTTGCATATATACATTGTTGTGTAGAAGGATGGTATTGAGAGCTTCTTCAATATAATGCAGTATGATGTGTACTGCCAATACTAGAAGATTATATATCTATCTATATATGTATAGATACTTATACATACATACAGATATATATATATATAGAGAGAGAGGCTTTCAGACTTAACTTTCAATATTGACCCTGGATTGTTTTTCTTTCTCATTTTGAAAGCCTTTTTCTCCCATATTAATGTTTCATTAACACTACTGTTTCATTATTTATTTAAATAGAAAAACAACCAATGTATCTTATAAATAATATGACCTCAAACTATCTGTTTTGGTGATCCCGAAGTAAGGCTCAACTCATCAATATCATAACGGATCCAATCCAAGAGTCCAAAGATTAAGGAAGAAAAATAAAGAGCTGTATATGACCTTGGAATATTGAAATTTAATCAAGAAGCCAGAGATATAATGTTATTACTAGGATTCTGTATCTGCTAAGTCTGATTTCAGTCACATTTTGATGGTCCTATTGGATTGCAGACCTTTTGCCAGGTCTGTCCACAGCAGGAAAATGTCATTTTCTTAAAAACCAAACCAAACCAAACCAAACCAAAACAAACCAAAACAAAACAAAAAGGTAGAAGTATGAAAACATATTTTTGGTGTGATACATATACCCTTTTTCTGATGGTTACTTTTTCTCTGAAAGAGTTGTTTTCTCCCTAATGAAAGAACATACTAGGCCAATGTGGATACTTGTCAAACATTTTATTTGTCATTCACACTAATTATGATACTGAATTTACAGAGGAAACTGTGGTACAAAGAAAGAAAGAAAGAAGAAAGAAAGTCTTCATTAGAACTAACGCAGCAGTCCAGCTGCTCTGTGTGCTAGTTGTAATGAATTCTCCCGTGGCGCTGGACACAGCCATCCCTATGTACAGCAAGAGTCTACTCTGATGTGGTATCTAGAGACTTCCTGTAGTGGGGGAAAAATCTACCCTATTATCTTTTCCTGTCTGGTTCCAAAAAACAGCGGTCCTGTCCTGATCCTCCCTCCCACCCTCCCAAAATTAAAATCCCCTTCAATCAAAACAAAAAAGCAAACTTCCAGAACCTGTTAGTTTTCCCTTCTGGAAATGTTCAGCATGACGGTGTCTAGGGAAAATGTGACTCTTGCAGGATGCTGCAGCATCTGTTTCGTAAACATAGCCAGCAAATGCTGAACAAATGCACTTTGATACCATTCTGATAGGAGCACATCTCCCGCTGTGTCCTCCCCTCAAACTTACTACAGAGCCACCTCAAACTGAAAGTTTAGTTTTTGTTTTAAAGAAAGATGTAACTGTTGAGCCCAGAATACCACAAATGACCCACAGATTTTTGCACATTCATTTCTCCCCTACCACAAAAAAGTGAAGAATGTTGAATAGAGACCATGCTATAACTGTTTACAAAAGTGAATAAAATGTAGTTAATCTTGAAGCCTAAAATAATTGGGAAAGAAATAAGTCTCACTACAGTATTTAAGCAAACACAAAGTAAGTTCATTAAAAACACAGAAAAATGAAAAAAAAATGCAGTGTAATTACAAGCACTAAATATTTTGCTATGAAGTTTTTGAAATCTATTTACATACATAAATACAAGTAACTCTGTTGATGCAACCCTTTTAGGACAAGGAGAAAAATGCCAAGTGATCGGTACTGACCAAGCAAGGTTAACAAAAATAAAATACAAAAATGTTACAATGCAGGAAAACAAGCTTTTTGCTCAGATAGAAAAAGGATCCACTTCTCCTGAATCTTCAAATACACCAATAGAAAAGGTCACCCAGAAAGCAGTAATGAATGTTTCAAGAGTGCAGGCAGTTTGTAACACTTTGGCAAAGGCTATGGGCCATTTGGAGGAAAGGGGTTTTCTCCTTTCCAGCAGATAATTTGGCATAATTCTCCAGATCAAACCCTTCGCAGCAGGGATGCACCCTGCATCTGCCTTCCCCTTGCACTTAAGCTCCTGTGCATCGCCCTGGAAGTGTAGCAGGAACTGTTGAAGTGGGTATAAATGTGGTTTGAGAGCAAAGTTATGGGCCTTGCAGCGTGTAAGACCTGGGCCCTGTATTTGCTTTGAAGTTGTTTGGATGGCTGCATCTGTACGAGGAATTGTGTCTTGTGAAAGGAGCACACAAGCTGATAGTAAGGATTGCCCTTAACTGCATTTCTGTAGGGCAAGGTACCTAAGGCACTCTGCTGACTGCAACAACTTGTGAACAGAAGCACAATAGTTCTTTTTTAGTTCCATTCAGTTACTGGGATGATAAAACTAAAGAAATATATATATTATATATAAATATAAAAATATATACTTATATACTATAATTTGGAGATGTGTGAATGGAGGAGATGCTTTATCCAAATGTCCTCTTTCTGCCTGCTAAGTGCTCTAAAGATACAAGAGTAGTGACATGAGAACATTTTCATAGCCTTGAAGATCTTTCTTTGCTCTCCTTAGTGGACAGGGGATGGCTACAAAAATATAGATTTGAGTAAACTGTGGTTTCTCCTAAGCACTTGTGTGAATACACTGAAACCCACAGTGATTAAACAGGCTAATTCCTGGGGATAATGAGCTTAGTTTTCCCTCTGTAAAGAGGGCGCTGCTTTGTGCTGTGCTTGTCATACACATTGAGGTTAGACTCACAGGTTTAGTTGCTGGCAATTACCACAAGTGAGGCACTGGGAAATCCCAGGAGCTTTTTATATGTCAAAAAAGACGCAGGGTAAGTGTGGCAACCTGTTCTGCAGTTTCTCATCCTGTTCACACTGGGAAGAGTAAAATTAAACTTCACTTCTAGGTCAAATGTAAAGAAAGTAGATGTGTAGATGTAAGAAATGTTCAATGGAGGGTCTGATCTCCAGGGTGAGAGATGCTAGCTCCTCATTCTTATGAATCCCTGATCTTTCTGTTTCAAAAATACTATGGGCTAGAAGGAGACAAAGGGCTTTAGTAGAAGGCAGGCTCTGTTGACAGGCAGGCCTGGAAGTGTACTGACTATATCAACTAGGCTGGAATCACCTAGCCACGGCAGCCATGCCCTCTGCAATGAGGCATCTGTCTCCTCGGAGGTCCTCTCCTCTCCCTTGCTTTGGGGCTCACACTCACAGTACTATGCACTTGGGTGGTCCAGTCACAAGGCAGATGTGAGAGCTGTAGTAAATTATGATTTTAATTGCACAGAGACAGAGATGTAAGAGATGTATTTTGCAACAGAGCTGCTGTTTAGTGATGAAGGACTTTTTTTTAGGCTACGGAAGAGGTGAGATTCCAACTATGCAAATGTCACGAAAGGTAGGGTCTCTATTTCTGTATTCAGCAAGGTCTCCATACTTCCAGGATAGATCTTAAACTGTTTTGATAAAATTTTGATGTTTTCTGTCTTTTTTGTTCAGAGCAAACTCTAGAAAATTCTGAAAATTATTACATCAAATGAAAAGGACAAGGCCATGCATGTATTTTAACAGGAACATTTTGAAATCTTGCTGAGATCTCTTGAAACACTCCCTATTTTCTGCACAAAAAATGACCTTATTGACAATGTAAATTCTTCAATTTGTAACTTTTCAATACCAAAGTGCTACTGCATCTGACTTAAACAAAGAAGCAAAATTATATATATAAAAAAAGAAAACTTGAAAAACAAATGGTTTTAAATAAGTCCAGCTGTTTTGCTGCCTGCAGCCAAGGATCTTTTTAATTTGAATCCTTTAAAATTTTTTTAAACATCAAACACTGATCTGAAGTCCTGCTTTCAAATACTCTCTGAGTTGACCTGCAATTGTTTCACTCATTTAAAGAGGTACATTAAATAATAATCAGCTAATTTGGAACGCACACGTGTCAACATCAGCAGTTTGTAATTAATGAGTAGTACAACTGCCTTCAGACCAAACCCTCAAATAAAATAGTGCCATAAACTTTACAGTGACATCTGATATGTTTGTGCTGTAACGATGGGCAACGATGACAACTCTGTATTAAACATGCAGTTAGTTTAAGCCTTGCATATTTGCTACAGGACAGAATATTGTATGCATCAGTCTTAAATACCCTTCCTCTTCTCTCAGAAGATGGTGATGGAAGAACTGTTAAGGCCCTTTATTTGCTAGCCTGCTTTCCATATCAGCCTGACACCCCTCTTCAGTTCAAGTTATTTTGTGATGCAGGAACTGATCTATTTTCCAGCAGAATGGAACGTCGCTTTTGTGCTCCACAGAAATCTTGGCTCTGCTGAGCTGGGAGCCAATTCACTCATATTCCATCGGAGTCAGGACTTCACCCTTGCCATGCTAACTGCGTGTTGGCTGTCACCTTTGAAAGCCTTGGAGGCCTCCACTGGTGCTGTTAGGAACCCTGGACAAGCTTGGGAGCAGAATGAGGCCATATGGGGATCTATTTACTTAGGGAATATTGAGTTTGCCTTACGAAATATGTACATCTTGGTTACTGATCCTGAGGGTCACCACTGGTGACAAAGGAAAAGCAAGGAAGGAATAGGGAGAGATGAGCCGACTGTGTGGGAAGGCACAGAAATTCACAGTGATTTTGGTGCCTAAATCGTTTCAGTGGGAGTTGGGCACCTAAATGCCTTTGAAGATCTGAGCCCCATTAGCTGAGTAAAATGAGAGTGAGATAATTGTAAACAATATTTCTAGGTAATTAGGAGGTCACTTTACCCATCGTTATTCCAGCCTTTTTCAATGTGATAAATTTGACTTTGGCTGCTACCAAAAAAAGACAATTGCTGATCTTTTTTAATATAGGCATATTTAAATAAAAATAGTATCAACAAATACGAAAAGTCTAAATATCAAGCATAAATATCAATGAACTCATCAAAGTAGTACAGTAGTTGAAAATGACCCAAGGCTGTAGCCGTTGTATTAAAAAAAAAAGTCCAAGAGAAAAGAAGTTAAATTAACTCATTGAAAAAGGGGCTGATTCTTTCAGTTGACAAAGCAAGAAAGAAGCAAGCATGATGGAAACAAAAAAAAAGAACAAAATCTTTTTTTTTTTTTGCAATTTATAAGGTGCCAAGAGAAATAAAACAAATTAGATGCAAAGCAGGATGAGCTGCATCCTAAAAAAAAAACAACCCAAAAACAAAAACCCAAAAAAAAAAAAAAAAATTTTTTTTTTTTTTTGCAATTTATAAGGGGCCAAAAAAAAAAAAAAAAATTAAATGCAAAGCAGGATGAGCTGCATCCTAAAAAAAAAAAACAACCCAAAAACCAAACCCCAAACGAAACAAACCCCATCAATAAAAAATTCCATATTCTTTGGAATATACAACGTGGTTAAAAAAAAAAAATTAAGAAAGAATGAAGTCCAACATATAAAACCTCT
Organism: Agapornis roseicollis; assembly: GCA_002631895.1. NCBI lineage: Eukaryota > Metazoa > Chordata > Aves > Psittaciformes > Psittacidae > Agapornis > Agapornis roseicollis. The sequence continues at coordinate 241,324 of NDXB01009325.1, forward strand.
CATTCACAGCATTGCTAAAACAGAAGCGTTCACAGTTTCCCTCTGGGAATCTTCCTATACTTCCTTACAGTTAATATGTCCATAAGATGCAGTAAACTCACTAAGATTTTTTTAGGTTTTAAATCTTAAAAATAGAAGTGAACCAAAACTCTTTAGGGTTGTGGAGACCTTCAAGCCCAGGCATGCTGGAAAGCCACAGGCCTGGAAACAGACTGGGTACCTTTCTACCCACCCTCACTACCTCTGGACCACCAGCTCAGGCATCCTCCTTTCCAGAAGCTCAGTCCTCTGCAAGGGATGCTTTGCTTCAGCGACATTGCTTCAACAGGGGCTGGCTAATACATGCCACTGCTCCTGGGAGTGCTGACTTCTGGAGGGATTGCTTCTGAAAGTGATGTATAAACCTGGCAGGGCCCATAAGCAAGATGGGTGTTTATGGGATACCTACGGGCATTGGGAAATGGAAAGTACATTAGTCCTGACCCATAATTACTTAAAATTCAATCAGTATGGTCGCCACACTGCTTCCTCTAGCCTTGCTGTGGTTGCCATGTTAGTGGGGGAGTTGCTGTGGCTCCCTTCTGCCTCAACCACATCGCTTTGGTTGGGGAGATTGGGGTTGAGAAGTGTCGATCCCGTGGAGGCATTGGTGCAGGGTGGGTGGATGCGTGGGGGAGACCGGTCTCCCCCTGAGATCATGGAGAACTGATAGGAGCCGGCGGAGGTTCCATAGTAGAGGTGGTAGGAGGGCGAGCTGGTCTGGAATGGGCTGCCCTGGGCCTGTGACGAGCCAGGGTAGGGAGGTGGGAGGTAAGTGTGGTATCTCGTGGCCGTGGACATGGCAGACATACCGATTCCTATTCCTGAACTGACAGGCGTCGGTGTGTAGGTGAAGGCTCCCGGGTAGTGCATCCGAGGGTCAGAGATGGAGGGGAGTGCAGAGAAGGAGCGGTCGATGCCCACCCGGGGGTCACTGAATGCAGTAAGCTCAGAAGCACCTGGATGATGAGGAAGAGAAACAGAGAGCTGTTGAGCTGGCATAATGGAGGCTCATGTGTTTGAAGCGATAACCAACATCCAAGCTCTGGCTTATGGCTAACCAAAGCAGCCAGAACAGAGCTATATCTCAGCTGCTCTGGAGAGTCACTGCAATGTTTGTAGGTCTGGATGTTTTGGATTATTTTCTGTAAAGCAGCAATTAAAGAGGAGTGCCAAGCTCCTGCCCTGTTTTTTATGTGTATGCATTCACTCTTTGAGACCTTACAGCACATGGAATTATTTATACTTCCAGAATGTCCTCATCCTCAATGGGTGTGTGAGGAAGAGGGACACAAATCTCAGGCTGCTTGCCCAGCCTCACTTGACTTATGAGGGACACGGGTGAGACCTAATTATAAATTGTCCAGCTTCTGCATAGTCCCTCATTGCACCCAGTTTTATTTGCCAACTCAAATGGGAAGCTCCATGGAGCCGAGATTGTCCCTCAGGTACATGAACATGCACAGGCATGGTTTACATACGAAGGCTCAGCCTATATCTCAGTGTTTAGAAGCACACTTCCCCTTTGACTTTCAACACTACCAAAGTCAAGATAAATCAGGCTCACTTAGGGTCTTCATATCTGGGTCCTCATATAATGTCTCCGTAATTGTTACTAACTTCTCCAAATATTGGCTCCAATGAGTATGTAATAAAGGACAACAATAGTATTGCCTTTTTAAAGCAGAATGATGTATTTGAGGGTTGGCCTTTTTATTTCCTTTCCTTTGTGCTAGAAGCCTTTCCCACCCTGCCAAGTGAAATGTTTTCTGGGACAGTCAAATTCTGCTCCGTGCTGTCAGACATCAGTGGAAGTATGTCCAGTCCCACTGTCTCCTTCCCTGGTGCGCAGGGATTCAACAAGCAGAGCGCATAATGGCATCTTTAGGAAGGATCTTCATCATGACTCAGATTAATGGAAGGTGTCAGTCCCTGCAGCTGGCAGCTATGCATGATTAAAATAACAACAATAATAATTAAGAAAGAAATCTTTCCAGAAGACAACTTCTTCTATCAGACAAGGCGTGGAGTCTGCAGAAGAGGAGCCATGCGCTGAAGGAAATACTCATGAGAAGAAGCAGAGAGAAAACAAAGCTCTTGGCTCTGACCAGATTTAAAGCTAGAGCAGACACAGTGCAGTGCCAAGTTCTGAAAGCTCGTCAGCGACACAGCCAGCACAACTTGATGAATCCCTATAAATTTCTTAGAAAAGCTCTGACGCATGCTGTATGCTTCCTTTCTGACTTGGCCTCCCATTTTTTTCTGGAAGATTAATGGGACCCTGAACACATTTCCTTCCCCTAGACCCCAGCACCTTTAGATTTAACATGGCAAGACACGCTATGGTATAGAATGGCAGGAGCTTCAGAGTAGCTAAGGTTGAAGGTAGCATCTGACAACCTGCCAGATTTTAAATGGTATTTCCACACCTCATTCCTGAGAAAGAAATGAAGCTTCTCAAAGCTGCCTGGACACATCACTTATCAGATGAGTGTTTTTTCTTCTCAGTTTGGCAAAAAGCAGAATAATGAGACTTAATGTCAAGGTGTTTCAAGCAGGTCCTATATTTTTGCTTTTTCTTGTGAGGCAATGTGTCTTTATATGGTAAGGCCTGGAAATTTGCCTTTTGTTCTGGAAGGAGAAATTTCTTAGCTAGACAGCAAGGGGGTGTGACAGTAATTGGATTGGGGTGAAAATTTTTTCTAGGAATATTGAATGACATTTGATAGAGATGTAACATTTTGGAAGCATTATAAAGAAGCACTTAAGATGTGAAGAGATGAGCCCCCATGTACAGAATTCAGACAGGAAACAAAAGGATACTGACGTGAATGGAGCTCTTCTAGGTTCCTTCTCAAGTGTTGAAGAAAATATGCCTCCCACGAGGTAAATCACTTTGACATGGGCACAAAATGCACCGATAAGCCCTAGTGCTCGTGCTCTACCTCCATGCTCACCCTGTACCACAGAGACACAGAGTGCAGTTACTCCACGTTTACATGGCTGTCTTCTGTTAGATTTTTATTCCTGGGGCAGCTACCTTGGCTGTCTTTGGTGCTCATACCACACATGGCACAACAAGAGCCCTGATACACAATGATGACACTTGAGCACTACAGCAATGCAAAAAATATTGCCTTTCAAAATTAAGTGCATTCACTTATTTGACTGCAACCTCAGTCGCCACACTTGTAAAGGTAAAACGTGATTAACATCTCCATTCAGTCTGAGTCATGTATCCACGCCTATCAATACACATGCATCTGTCACCCCTGTAAAGGGTTTGAAAATCAAAATAGGTGGTAAACATTGATTTCAGAGAATTCCGTCTGTCAAGAAAAAATACTTCTCTAAGTAAAAAAATTGATGAAATTACTTGTTATACTTTCAATTTTCTGGTTACTATTGTGGAATCCTAGACTGGCTTGGGTTGGAAGGGACCTTAAAGCTCATTCAGTTCTAGCCCCCTGCCATGGGCAGGGACACCTTCCACTGGAGTAGGTTGCGCAAAGCCCCATCCAGCCTGGCCTTGAACACTGCCAGGGATGGGGCAGCCACAATATCTCTGGTCAACTTGTTCCTGTACCTCATCACCCTCATAGTGAAGAATTTCTATGAAGAAATTTCTATGAATTTCTATGAAGGTCTTCATTCATCCTTCTCTGTTTTCTATGTTTCTGCTTTTTCCCAGTGGAAAGGAGTGCAAAGGGAGGGAAACACAGGAGAGAAAATAAAAACAGAGTCTTTTGATTTTGAAAGAAGAATGTGTCAATAGAGAACTTTACAGACTTTTTTAAAACAACAAATTTCCCAGACCTAACAAATAATTTAATTTTGGTGGGCATCATTCTTCTCACTCTTTCAAAGCAAGCTGTGTATGGCAACAATAGAACAGGCTGGAGCACGTTCAAGTGATTCTCTCTGATCTTAGAAGAAGCTCTGAGTATTCAAATGAGAGCAATATGTGTAGCCAAAGAAGATACGCTTTCAAAAGCCGTATGCAAATCTGAATTATATGGCTCTCATTCCTGCTGTTAAACACACATATTGGCTCAATATGTGTAGGTTAGAGACAGCAGATGGTCAGTTGAGTATGGTGGAAACCGGGGGGGGGTAGCTTTCACTTCCATGCTGTATTTTCACGTTGGCTTGTAAAGTTCTGCTGTACAATTTGATGAAAATGTCACAAGGCAATCCAGTGCAACACTTAAAATGTCAAACCCCACCATCCTGCAGTCAGTGTGTCCACCCATAACCTGCTGTGCTCTGGTCTGAATTTAGGGTGAGGGCAGAGAACAGAACTGAAATATCTGTAACATTCATTTCTTAGTAGATAGGATAGCTCTTCAGCATGCCGAACTATCTTCATAGTTCTATGCATTTCCAAAGTGCTGCATTCTCCTCTTTCCTTTTCTTTTTGCCAATGATATATTGGGCCCCAAACCGTATTTCTTCACTCTCTGCACAAATCCCAGCAAGGGATTTGCTGCAGGGGTTGTGCAATAGGCTTCACTGCAATTGGGGGAAAGCTGTGGCAGCATCCTGGGACACTGCAACTGGTTTGCACTGGGCTCAGCCTCAGCGCCTTGGTGAGGCCCAGTGCAGGGGGACTAACTTTTAGGTACTTACTTGACAGCCTGCTGGAAAGCTCTGCGGTGAGGGATGTCATGCCGCTAGCCCTGCCAGGTGATATTGGCGTGGCGGGGTGCACGGAGGGGGTGGCAATGGAGCCCAGGTACTGGTAGGACTGGTCATAGGACCATGGTGGAGATGGCTGTACTTGCCTTGTATCTGTAATGAAAAAGAGACCTATAGGCTGTTTTGAATGACAAAACTTTGCAATCAAATATGTGAAGCAAACCACATGGTGGAAATAGAAACTTAAATGCCAAGGTAATTACATTTCAGTTCCATAATCCCCTTTGTCAAGAGACCTTCCGATGAATTGCTTTCTAAAATACTATTTGTGCATCTGTGAGTTTTGATGGGTTGGTTTGGTTTTTTTTTTTCTTGTGAAGCTTTTTGGTATTTCACATTGATGGTGGGCAGGGAAAAGTGGTCAGGGAAAAGCAGATTAAGCTTTCCAAGGTGAAAGACTATTCATTGCTGAGATGCATTAGTATTTCGGGCTGTGTGTTTGTAGACCTTTTAGCCAAAAAGGCATGTGGTGCATGGCACCAAGGAAACAAGATTACTGAACTGTGTGGGCTTCTGTGCAGATGTGTAGGTAGAGAAAACCAAAATGAAAATATGTGTGTGTGAGAGAGAGACAGAGAAGGAGAGTGAAACTAGTGCCCTCCAGAAGACAGACCCTAAGTGGATAATTAGGACTGGGGACTCAGACTTCCTCAATCTTCTGAAATTGCCAGGGTGAATAAAATGACCAAGTATTTTGTACATCTATTTTGTATATGCTAAAACACAGAAATACAGTTCACAGTGATGGATACATCTACTAGTAGTGGCTGAACTTCAGAAACAGAAAGCCTTAAACAACCTCTATGGCTCTGCTAGGCTGAAAATGCAGACAACCCGTTAAGTACAGGCTTTCTGTAGAAACTGCTGCTTCTTGGAAGCAGAATCTCAAAATGCACAGATGCGTAAAACATTCACAGAAAAAACACTAACCTATTATTTTCGAGCCACAAGCCTAGTTTGGCTGACGTTGGAAAACAGAGATGCACAGCAAGGAGTTTGTCCAAACCAGTTGCAAAAATGCAGAAACAACTCTTTTCTGCTTATTTCATCTTTGCATAGGAAGCTGGTGTTTTTCAGTGTATACAGAAGACTAATTTTTGTATAAATCAAAGTGAGAAAAATTCCTCCCTCCCCACCTACCCAGAAATCTTTTCCTATTTATAGTAAATCTTTTCTAGTTTCTTCAGCTCTAAGAGCATTCCCCATCAGCTTCATCTAGCTAATTGCCTTTCTGAAAAAAAGCAAATGTTGGATGAACTGCGTGCAGATAAAACTGATATCAGCATGGAAGGGAAATCTCCCAAGTCTGAGATGAAGGACTTTGATCTTCCATCAGAAAGCCCATCTGGAAATTATTATTTTGTTGTGCTTTATGGAGATGAGTTTTACATTTTGTTTGTTTCATCTGTTTAGAAGGGAGGATTTATAAAGCTTTAAAAAAAATTACTAGTAAAGTCACTTGCAGAATAAAATAAAGTCCTGTAAAGAGTTTTCTGCTGAGTAACATATTCAAGCTCAGATATTATTAATATTTAATTTTTTTCAGTCAGACTTCCTTAAAAATAAATTCAGTTGACTCATGCTCTTTTAAAAGCAACATCCAATTGCATTAAATGGACTTCAGTAGAAACAAACAAAAAGACACAGGCACAAAGCCTGTCTTATTCTGACTTACAACATCATCTCATTGTTAATGTATGGTCAGTGTTTATTAAAGATGACAGGGAGACAGATGAGGGAATTCAGTCTCCAGGGTTAGCATTAGGATAAATACCACAAAGCATCGACAGAGTAAACGTTTAATGGCATGACACTGTGTTTCAATTCTGAAATGGGGTTAATTAAATAATTACTCCCTTATTTCAGCACAAAATCCCACTGATTTCAGATCAGCAGCTCAGCCAAGTACTAGTATCCTGACACTGGGAATCCTGATTCCCACTTGTGGTAAAGAGACCCCAGCCCAAGGATGGAAACCCCCTTGGCATGTCTTCCTGCCCTAGGAGACTAAATGTCCTCTGCCAAGGCTGATACTTCAGGTGACAGAGCCTCCCCTTTGTCACCTCCCTTGCAAGGGCTCTGTTTGACAGGGTCACTGCAGAAGCCGCAGAAGCTCTTTGGCTGAAAATGTTTTATCCCTTGTTTTCAGATGCTCTGTCCTTAGATCCTGGCACTGCAGAGAAGAGGGGAAAAGTATGCCCAGAAGGGACTGGGTATGCTTGAAGGGGGTACTGCCATCAACCCAGTCTTTTATGCTAAAAGGAGAGAACGTACTCTCTGTTTTCTCCTGTTACAAACTGTCTTTACATGGCGGGGCAGCTCTTTCTGCCATTTTTCTCCCGTTTCCTACATTGCTGAATCTTCAGGACAAGAGACATGGTTTTGTCCTGTGGCTTGCCTAGCATGTGTGGGATCCTGGTCCATAAAACAGACCCAAGTGCAATAAACACATAACCAACAAACAGTAAGAAGATGCAGAAAAAGATGTAGCAGCCACTGCAGCAGCAGAAGAGGAAGCAAGACCTTGTCATGGGTATACTGAACCCTGACAAGACTAAATTGAAATATGGTTTATTCCTGTTAGTGCTACTAGAATTGACTTTGTGCTGTGTCCTGATTAGAAACTGCATAATGGACCAAGTACCTGTCTAGTAACATCCAGAAAAAGGCTACCAAGGTATCTGACCTGCCTCATCCATTTGCTGTTATTACTGACCTCTGGTGTACTCAAAACAGTGATAGACAGCCTGAGAGACCCCCATTATTAATCTCCTCATCCCATTAAGTCTTCTTAAGTGAAAGTTCAAAATACCAATCAATTTTCCATCTCTGTACCTGTATTCTCAATCCCTGTCTTTGCTCTTAAAGATTGGCTTTTTGACATCAGACTGGTTAACCAATTGCAATCTATATAGCAATGTTAATAGAGAGCATTATATTATATACACATATTAAAGCAGGTTATGCTGACTAACCCCAGGCATCACCTTCGCTGTTTTTTAATAACAAGTGGAGGAAAGTATCACTGTAATAGCATTTTTATGGCACCATTTCTGTATCAAGAGGCAGACTCAGCTCCCAGTAAAGGCAAGGTTTGCATTTCCAGCAGCTTCAGTAGGATCTGGATCAGGGGCCTCAAATAGCATTTTATTTTTGTGATATCTGCTTTTCTTCAGCTTTCAGGTTAACCAAAATTAAACTGGAATGGGTTCAAATTTGCCACAGGACCAGGCTGCACAAAGAGTCAGCAAACACTTCTGAATCCATCTCTTTTCTGCTTTGAAAATAACAAGGTGCACATCTCAGGAGTCAGTAGCTTGGCATGGGGAACTGAATGTGTGGCTTTGTGTGGCTGCAGTTGATTTGGAGAAAATATGCTGCAAATAAAAGGAAGCTGCTTCCCAACCCAGAATATCTGTGAAGAGATTTGCAGGGAGAGCTACTTCAACAAAGAGAAATAGCAGGGCTTTGAGTCCACACAGTTTTAAAGCTGAAGAGGATTCCAAAATCATTTTAAGAGCAGACCAAAATAGCACGAAACCAAAGAAGTTGCTGCAGTCGGTGATCCGTGCCCAGTCCTCCCAGTATTCCTCCCATTATCAAGTACTTTCCATTTCTGCTTTTTATGGTGTGAGAAAATGTATTTAAAATATGAAAACAGTTATTAATTGCAATGAAACACTCCAGGGCGAGAATTATGGTGCAATAATTCACACCTTGCTGCGTAGTCACGAGCTTTGGGCCTCTAGCCTCATGCCTAACAAGCTATTAAGCAGAAAGTATTGAACCATCTTTCATGCCTCGTCATGTTTTATTGCTGCAAAAAGGCTGCGTTCGGCTTGTTGTTTTTTTGTAAAAAAAAAAAAAAGAAGTTGCCATTAAGCTGTACAAATGTTGCATAATGTTTAATAGTTTAATGCAACCGGCTTTGGCCAGAGACTCGGCGGAAAAAGAAATCAAGTAAAGATGCGAAAAGAAGAAAGCCGGTGTCCCCGCTCCGCGATGCTTCCTCCCCCTGTCCTAATGTCAGTGCTGTGCCTGTGTCAAACGCAGCTCCCGGCCGCAGGCTGCGGGCTGCTCCGCCGGCCGGGGTCGGTAGGTGGCGGCGGAGCCCGTGCTGGCGGCAGGCGGCCCCGCGGCGCACACCCGCCTGCCGGCCCCGCTGGGCACGGGTTCCCCCGCAGCCGCCAGAGCCTTCACACGGCCTTTGGGAGCGCCTGATCTCCGTTCCCACCCGGGATGCGGCACAGCTGCTGCGCTGCACTAGCATCTCTGGTAGGACCGGCTACGGGCGCCGTGGTTATCAGGGGGCACGGGAGACATGCCGATACCAAGACCTGGAGATAGCCTTGTAGGGCATGGTTAAGCAGGGTGAACAAATACTGCCAGGCAGTGGAGCTGCCCTAGTGTGGCACAGGGCATATTTTGGCTTTCAAAGTTGTTGTTGATACTCGGTACAGAAAGATGCTCAGAGCACAAGATAAACTGTGACCGTGGTGAGACACTGGCAGAAGCTGCTCTGAGAAGCTGTAGCTGCCCCATCCCTGGCAGTGTTCAAGGCCAGGCTGGATGGGACTTTGAGTAACCTGCTCCAGTGGAAGGTGTCCCTGCCTATGGCAGGGGGTTGGGACTATATGAAATTTAAGGTCGCTTCTAACCCAAACCATTCTGTGATTCTGTGATGGGTTAAGACCTTGGTCAAAGCCACAGCCTATCTCTTGAGCTCATGCAGAACACCATTTTGTCTATAAAAATGATCCCAAGCCTAAGAGACATAGTTATCACTGGGACATAATAAACACGAAGTCCTGGGATGCCACTTCTATGTGATTCTTTTTCAGAGGGTAACACGCATAAAAATGTAAAAACAACACCCCCCCTCTCCCTCTAAAAAAGAACACTGTGGGGCTGTCAGGCACTTGGAGGGTATAAATCAGCAAGTTTCAGTGGGACTGTGGAGATTCATAGTATCAGGTTGGTCAGGATGTTACTTGAAATGACAGCAAAATTGCCTGTCACCGCATAATTCCTATCGAACAAATATAACAAATCTATACCAAGCTGTCTAAAAGAAAGATCCTGTAACACAGAATCATAGAGTCACAGAATAGTTAGGGTTGGAAAGGACCTGAAGACTATGTAGTTCCAACCTCCCTGCCATGAGTAACATCTTATATTCTGATCAGAATATTATTCTTTAAGCTTAGAATTCAAATCAGATAACAGGTTCCACCGTACCTACGAGATGAAAGGAAAAATGCTTATGTGGATGCACGTGGCTTGCGCTGGTCTGGATCCCACACACCTCTGAGTGTGTTTTCTGCCCTTGGAGCACAGAGAGAGATCCCTCTCTGTGTGTCACTGCAGGTCAGACATTGCTGCCTGCTCCCAGCCAAGAGGCGCTGCGTGGCCAAATCTCAGTATGATACAGCATGTTCCTGGAAGCTTCGGAAAGGAGCAGCAGGATGTGAGTCAGTACGCCGTGGCGCGAGCAGGATGGTTCCGGAGCCGGCAGCGGCCCGGGAGGGAGCAGGTATGCCTTTGACTCAGCTAGGCTGCCCGTCTTTCCACCTTCCCCCTTGTGCTGGGCTGCACTTACACATGGGCTTTCTGCACATCCTGCCTTACCCCTCTGCCTCAGAAATGGCACCTGCCTGTTTGAGAAACTACCAAACCACCTTCTGCAAGCGTCTGTTCCCAAGCAAGGGTCAGAGGAGACGGGGGGAGTCAGTGCTGCGTACTGAGCAGCTAATTAACCACTATGTGTGTCAGTGAAAATCCCCCCATCCTCGGCACAGCGAGATGAATTGTGAAATAGCCGCTGCTGCTGCCAGACTTTTTTTCTCAAGTTGCAAAAATTTCTGTCAGTCAAAGCCCGAAAGTCGCATAGCATCGAGCCTTGCAATTCCTCCGCCAGCCTGGCAAGCACTTTAAAGGCAGCAACTGGCAGAAGACGTGGGGTGAATGAAAGCTGGGATTAGTTTACTGGTGTCAAACTCGGAGGCAGACAAGGAGAGAGTCGGATCCTTAACTGCTTTGAAAGGCTTTTCTGAGCCTGGGATTTGTCCATCTCCCCCCCTCCCTGGCCTGATTTGCTAATCTTTCCAAAGGGAAACAGTTTTTATGGTGTGACTTTCCCTTCCTTTAAGTGTAAGGCAGGAATGGTCTTGATTAGACTTGTTCATTCAGAGAGGTGTCTTGCTTAATAGAGGAAATGGACTATGAGCACAGAAATACACCATGCAGCTTTGTGCTCGTGAGAAAGATGCCGCCTGCCTAAAAACTTCAGTTCAGCCTTTCCTCCTTCCCCTCTGCCAACATTACTTACATGCCTGCCTCTGCCTCTTCATCCCACTTGCTGTCTTGCATTACCTCCTAGCTCCACCAGCTTCAGGTGAAACTGAGAGAAGTACAATGGACCATGGTCCTGCATGAGTCTGACCTAGTCCAAAATGACTCAATCTCCCTCCTTCACCCACTCGGGACTCAGCAAATCCTCAGCCTAATGCAGCACTGTGAAAAGGTGTGTCATCTCCCGGCAGCTGAAAGAATTAGTCAGTAGCTTAAATAAGGGGGACTTTCCAAAGGACAAGTTCATCACTGACAGTGGCAGCAGCCACACAAGGCTGGTATTCTCATACCTCTCGGTGCTGGAACATGAGCAGCTGGAAAATCACAGAGCAAACTGTAAAATTCCACCAGCAGCCTCTTCACCCTGCAGGGTGGTTTCCCTCCGGATGCCAGGCTGTGGAAGCCACTGTCACACCACAGAGCCACCTCCCAGCACAACAGCTGAGAGAGTGGCAGGTTTCACAGAGGTGGGTGCGAGCTCCGATTTGCCCTTAGGGGAAGGTCTTTAAAGCTTCCCAATTCCCACTGAATTTATAGAAGATGAGTATTCAGTCCCCTCTGTGGCCTTGAGAAGCTCCTCTTAGATTGCTAACAGGTGACAGGACTTACTCTGATTGAGACCAACAGTGGCAAGCATGTTGAGTGTCTGCAACTTTTCAAGGTGGGGGGCTGGAAGAACTATTCAAATCCACAGCTATTCTCTGGGAAAGAGATCTTTTGGTAGCAACCTCCTTTCTCAGCGTTTGCATTCATTTTATTTCAATATTAATGTGGTTTTGGGGAGTATTGCAGAGGCTAGAGAAGTCCTAGAGGCGTTTGAGCCTCTAAAAACCCTCTTGTGGGATAGGAGAATGGGGGGGTTTCTCCACACTGAGGCACCACACTCCTGAGAATAAAGAGGAAAAATACCACCCTCAAGCAGAAACCTTGCAAAAAACAGTTGCTGAGGCTGTTTGTTCTACTGTGGTGCTTAATGTTGATGCAGAACTTCCCAAAGCATGCCAGGTGCTGCACGCACATGTAAGTGGGTACCAGCCCCTGAGATGGATCGAGTGTGTAGTAAAGAGACAAGGAGTGGTGTGATTAGGTGCTGGTGAGCAGAGCACCAACTCTACTTTTCATTTGGCACTTTGCATTCAGTTTCTGTGCATCCTTTACCCCAACTCATCTTCCATGCTAGCTCCTTTCTTTTCAGCACTACACTAGAAAGGGTCTTGAGGACCAAAAAAAACCAAACTCAAATCTGCCAGTGCCTTTGAGGATATGTCTTCTAGTGTCTAATAGAGTGAAAAACTGAAGTCTTACGTGAAGATTTTTTGCTAGCTTTTCTTTAGGAATACACGACAGGAAAGGAGGAAAACCAAATTAATGCATCCTAATCATTTGTTTGACTTTCCTTTGCTGCCTTCATGTCCGTGGCAAGAAAATCAGTGCTCCAGTCATAGAATTACTTGTAACAGCTTGGGTTGGAAGTGGCTTACAAAGATCACCTAATCCAATTTTCCTGCAGTGAGCATAGGAATCTTCAACTATACCAGGTTGCTCAGAACGCTAGTAAGACACCTGGAGATGATATCAAAGACAACAGGAGAAAGCACCTGTGCTAGCTGTGTATATTTTGGGGCTAAAACATGAAGTGTGTATTCCTTCAATTTAAAGTTGTCTGGATAAGCTGCCTCGACTAGCAGAACTATATATGCACAATGCACCATAAAGAAACAAGTAGTGTTTTAGTAATGGTAACTGACTGTAGGGTGAGGATCCCCTAAAAAGCCTCTCAGGTCTCATTGCTAACTTGGTGCCAGAATCAGGAAGTGCAGACAACTCCAAATTCCGAACTGTGAAAACTCTGATTGCACAATCACTGTATGTGCTGCCCTAGCAGGTTAGTACATAAGCTGTTCAAATGAAATATAAACCATCTCTCTTCTTGAGTAAGCACACTCTTTCTGGGCTGGCATTACTGCCGCTTTGAAGAACATGATGGCATTATGGGCAAACTGCAAAGTCTCTGGGTGCCAGTGACATGCAGAAGTTGGAAGGCTGAGTTTTGCAAAGTAAGGATGCATTGTTCTTTATCTTCGGAGGTATGAGTCACCCCGGAGAGCTGCAGTTATTTGTTCAAGAGGGAGACTCCATTCCACCACCAGTCCTCTTCTTCCCTCCCTCTCTGCATCAACAAAGAATGAAGTGAAAGAATTCAACCTTGACTTTCCACTCTTTTGGCTCCCCCAGTGGAGACATGCCATCAGACTCGATGTCGCTGTGGTGTTCTCTCCTATCTCCAAGTGTACTGCTAAAGCACAGACTGAAACACTGAGGAAATCAGGAACAGATATCACAGAGATATCGGCAGTGAGCAGACTTCACTTTTTGTCCCATTGTGCCCAGCCTGGAAGGTCGCACAGTGCAGAAAGCTCTGTTGCTTGGGTGGGAGGATGCCAGTACAAGCACATACATGTATGTACATGCACATACACATGTGTGCATGCATATACACTTGTCAGCCTGCTGTATGGCTCTGCAGTTTCCTCTAGCTTCAGCAGTACTAGGAAGAGATCAGGTAGCATGCTGCTACTGGGAGAGTGTATTGATCTATGATGACCTGTACAGAGACTATGGGGTAGGACCTGCTGGGGACTTACTGCTCCCTTTTCCTTCTCAGTAAGTCCACACCTACAAATCACATCTACCGTGAGGCTAGAGGGGAACCACATGGGGACTGTGGCAGCTTCCCCTGACCTACCGCCACAGCCTGTACAACAAACCCTGCAGGACAGTGGAGCACCTCTATTTCTGTCCCACTTGTCCTTTCCTCAGCATCTCCCTTCTGCTGCTCTAGGTCCCAGCTACTACCCTCCTCTTTACCTTTCCCTGAACCACTGTAGGTAGGTGAATGCCTCCCAGCTCATTCATTCCTTAATCCTCACACTGCCCCCTGAGGAAGAGTATGATTGCAATCCTCGTTTTAGCAGGCAGAGAACTGATGCAGAAAGCAAAGCTTCAGTTCAGCAGAGCACTTGGGGCACTGCTCAGCACCTGGCTGAGTCAGAGCACATGCGAATTACCTGATGTCACCCTGGCAGGGAAAGTTCACCTGTAAAAACAGCTTGGGGGAAAGGTATCTACTTTGTGCTAGTTAGCTCACATCCTGAAAGCAGTCTATCTGCAGTGTTGGGTTCAGGTGGGGTACAATGCTCACTGAAAAGCAGGTCAATTAGCCCATCTCACTGCTGGTGAGAGTGGCTGCTTTCAGCCTGCCTTGGGCAGGAGTATCATGCCCTGAAAAAACAGACACAGAACTAGGCTGTTAACTGTGTAAAAAGTATAATGCTGACTCCTGGTGTCCTGGATCTTGGGGAAGGATTCATCCTACCTGAGAGATCGACAATGTAGGTGTCTACCTCTGAGCTACCTGTCTAGACTCTAGACTTTATAGCCAGCAGGGTAAAACAGACTCTTGTGAGGTGCAAGTAATTTCATCCTAAGGGAGACATCTAAGCCAAGCCAGGAGGGTGAATCACTCCCAATGAACAGCTGTTTCTCTCCCCAGGTGCAAAGATACCAGATGACTATGTCAGAGACACACAAAACATGGATGTCTAAAGTTAGGTGAAATGAATCACAGCCTAGTTACACCTCCGAAGTTTCTCTTTCATGGGTTGGAGCAAGACCAAAGGAAGTAGAGAGATATCTCCTGGGCCAGGAGCTGGAAGTCACATTGAGTTTGCAGATACAAGATTAGCTGCACCTTCCTCTCTAGGGCAGTACCCTTCGTGTCTGTTTACCTGATCCTGCTGGTCCTGGGAGGACATTGATGATCACTGAATCATAGAATCATAGATAGTTAGGGTTGCAAAGGACCTTAAGACCATCCAGTTCCAACACCCTGGTGCTCAGCCATGGCCTGAGTGGGATTCTGCCTTAGCATGTTCAAGAAGGCAGTCATGAGTTCATGTCACAGTGAAACATTTCCTATCTTTGTGTCTATGTTTCAGGATAATTGGACATGAGGCTGGAAGTTCCCTGGATGGATTATTCCCACCAGAAAACCAAAAGAAAAGATCTGAGTTGGACGAGGAAAGTCTCTGCAGTTCAATGCTAGAAAAAGTGACAAGGGATGACTGCAGTGTGGCCTCAGGTATCTTTCAGGTTGCTCATGATGATGTGAACTAATTACTCTGTGTTAAAGTTCTTTAGCCTACAGATAAACAAAAAGTCCTCATCAATCTCTTCTTTTACACTTTCAGTGCTTCCTCCTTTTTTTCAACACAAAAGTAGTGGAAGAAAAAACTTACTCTCTGGAGCTTACAGTCATTTTATCCACCACAAAACACTGACCTTGATGTGAACTAATTAGGTTTGCAATAGATTATTAATACGAGTTGGTAAGGTGAAGTTTTGTCAGTATAAAAGAGGCCTTTGAAGATAACAGCCATTTACACTTTCATGATCTCATCCCAAGTGCTCAGAAAAAAGCCTATAAACTAATAAAGTAGAATTCATCCAGGGGCACTCTGCACACACAGCAGAGTATCACCCTACAAACCCTTATTCAGGATGGCAAATGAAATCTGCTTGGATCCTTTTAAATTCCAACACAAATCAGGATTAAAACACCTTTTGGTAATAAGCAGATCTCTGATGATCTAAAGACACACTGGTTCATTTTATTGACCTAGAGAAAGTAAGTGACATATCAAATGCAACCTTCATACTTTAACAACTGAGGTCACCTTGAGAAAAATGATACTGAGCCCACTGGTATGAAACCTCCCTCCAGAGTGCAGCTTTGATTTACAAGGTGAAGTAAGGTCTTCCGTCTTCTTCATGTGAACATATATTTGTGAAGTCAGTTTGACTTAAAATGATGCACGGGTATTTTTAAAAAGGAGGTAACCAAGAAACTGTTGCTCATTATAGTACTGAACTAAACCAGACTTGTTGAAAACTCTATTAAATGATCTGCTCCTCTAAACTGTCAGGCTGGTTTTGAGGAGATCTGCAAAACCGAAATGGAAAATGAGTCAAGCCCAGAAGTATGTGCTGAAAGCCCCAACTCACTGGGTTGTCAGGAGCGTTCAGCCCAGAAATACATTTAAAATACCATTTAAGAAATGCTCTGCTTCCTTCACAAAATCCCTTGGCACTTGCTGTGTAGCCGAGGAATGCAGCATCCTGCCGCGCTGTGGCCATCACCGATTCCACCCGACCTATGGCCCTGGCAAGTGGCAGCAGGACGTCTCTCCTGACTCCCCCCCTGAACCAGAGAGGCTGGAGGAGTACAGCCAGGGAAGAAGGGTTAAAAGACAGGTAAGGACTGATCTCCTTGTTCAACCTTTTGCCACAGTTACGGAGGCTGGAATGCTCAAGACATGCACTAGGTCTGAGTAAGCTTGCACATTCACTCTGCTGGCTGTATTTAAATGATATACTGATTTATTTCAGAGCAAGCCAGATATAAATATGACGAACAAAAGACAGAGGCAGCATGAGCCTTGAAGTTACAAGTGCTTCTCTCTTTAGGGCTACTGAAGAAACCAAGCAGAAGCTCAGCAAATCAACACACAGATGTGCAGTATATCTGAAGCATGGTGCCAAAAATGAGACCCCTGAATAAGCAGGCACAGGGCTTTGAGCATGCAGGACTCAGCCAGCAATGCCCTGAATACATGCTCTCCCTCAGGGTGGTCAGGGAGACATCTGCCCCGAACAAGGAGGGCAAGATAATATGTGCAAGGAGGGCAAGATAACATCAGGGTAGTGATGCCTGAAGGAGACTGTGTAGGGCGGGGGGGAAGGGAGGCACCTGCTGTTACCCCAACTCCTGCACACCTTCCTTCCCCTTCTCCTGGTCCCTTCCTGGTGCAACCAGGCTGCCTGGAAACTGTGCACTGCGGCCCCAGACTTCGTGAACCTACGCCCCCATCATGATCTCTGGCTTGTGTGCAGGCAGGTGTTACCAGAATGGGTGGAGTGAGGAATAACAGTGTTGAAGGCAAGTTGTAATCCAGTATAGAAAAGAAGTGTCAACACATGTCATATGTTGCAAAATGTCCCCTTGTGGAAGAAATAAAGTAACTCCCAGTATTAACCAACAAACAGCTGTTGTGCTGCTGGGCTGAGGAAGATTTCTTCTTGGAATAGGAAATGTGTGGTGTGTTATACAAAAAACCCCCAGTTTTGTTTCATTTTCTGTATTAAACATCTTAAAAATGAACCTTTAATGCACTAAACACTTCTGAACGGCTTGAAAAATCTAACTTGCTATAACCCCTTTTCAAATTAGCCCCTGTGACTGGCCTGCCTGCCCAGAAATACCATGTAAAGTTGTTGTTCCCTGTTAGCAGTTATGAACCTATGAAACACTGACACATCAAAAGCTTTTTGGAAACTTAGCTAAACACAGCTAAACCCAGTGAATGTCCTGAACTGAGGAGTCTGAGACAACTTGCGGGGTGGTGAGTGAGATCACAGGCCATCAGTATAAGCAAAAGGAACTTTTTCCCATTATCTCAAAGCTAAATTGTGATGTGCAAGCAAATACTGAATAATTATTTAAGTAAGACCAAACAAGGCGTTTACATAGAAATCCAATGGGAGGGTGAGGAACGAGGCACTTGTAGGTTATAGGTTGTTGGCTTGGTCAGGGAAAAAAACTCGCAGAAATTATCCTAATTGAAGTATTTTTTTATGTCTACATGTTCACAGTTCTAAAAATTGGCAATATTTTGAGAGAATTCATTGAAATTCAACCAGAAACACGTATATTTGTTGTTGTTGTTGTTTTGCAGTTGTTGATATTCGGGGCCTGCCAGGGAAGCAAAACAGAAAACCCCTGCATTTATTTGTGCAGCTCTTTAATCTGTTTAAATTAATATGCTGTATTACTCATTTTTTCCCCACCGTGATCCTAAAATGATCGCTTAGCTTCCCTCACATTAGGCTCTCCTGCCAGTGAATTAGGTATGAAATGGTTTATTCCCCAGCTCTCCAGCAGCTCTTTCCCCATCCTCACATGTTCATTTAGACAGTCTGAATTTAAAGATAAGCTGATGATGAGACACTAGAACACAAAAACAGACAATTACCTAGGCAAATGTTTGAAGGATTTGGGCCCTGCGGCAAAAATGCTGTTTACTAAAGACTGAAAGCGCCATTTCTACTTAGTACAAGCCAGTGTGTCTGAACTCAGCATTTCTGGATAGTGGCCACCAGTGGACTCAGAGCAAGGTTTATAGGTGCAAGATAACATCATGCTCCCGTCTGCATTTCATCACCTAAGGGCCTTTTTCTGTATTCTTAAACAAAGGCATGCAAGTACCAACAGAAGAATACTTTACCATCTGTCTTTATATTCACTCATTACATAGTTAATCATTTATTTTTATGCTGAAGACCACTCCGACAAGGCACAAGGGCAGATCCTCAGCTGGCATAGTTAGTAGAGCAAGGCCAGCTTACGTTTGCTGAAGAGCCTTTTGAAACTCACTGCATTGGAGCAGGGTTGCAGTGCCAAACACTCTCCTGTTTTCCTTCCTACTTTCCTCCTGGAAAGATGTTTTGGGGCAAAGAATGGGACCTGCAGTAAGAGTCAAGATGAGGAGGAACAAGAAGACAACCCAGGCCTCCATCTACCCACTCCCACCTGCACAGCCCTGGTGATCCACAACCAGTGATGGTGCTGGCAAAAATGGATGAGATCATGCTAAAAAGCATAGAAAAAGGACATGGGAAAGCTCTTGAACTGCACAACCTGCCTTTCACTTTGACCCATGGACTCAGACACAGCAGTGTCTACACCGCAGCAGCTCTGCCAGCTCCAGAGGCTCCACGGGCCTTGGCTGATACATGGCAAACAGGTAGCAGGGGACAGCCTGGAAGGCCACTCTGCATTTCCAGGCTGTTTCAGCAGTAGGGAGCTAACTCTGGCTCCAAGACAATGCTCAGCCATGTGCCTCCTGGCTGAGCTGGTGAAAAACTGCCATTAACACAACAAATGGAAAGAAAACCTGCATGAGACAGGCCTGCAGCCCATGCCTCCCTCTACCACCCACTCTCAGTGGGAAGCAGGGCATAGCAGAAGGGGCAGGAAAAGGCTCTAAAACATTAGTTTCCACACAGATACACATTTTAAACATCTGTGCAGCAGAGCTGGAGGAGGAAGAATGGATGAAGGGGGACTGCAAGGGCAAAGATGGATGATCAAGAAAAAGGTCAGACTCCTGCCTTCACCTTGGAACTGAATGGTGTCTGGAGGTAGCCTGATCTTCCACCCAAGCTGAGCTACTTCAGAGGATCTCAGCCACACTGGCAGCTGAGCCCAGCATCTTTCACAACCTCTGAGATCTCAAGAAATGGCCCCAAAATGCTGAGTTAATGGCACAGGTGAAAGGCATACTGATAAGAAGGCGTTAATAGTGCTAACCCACCTGGAAGTAAGATTTCCAGTAAGATTGCCACAAACTAGGTGCCTATCTCCCATGCCTCATCTACCAGGCATAGTCCTACAAATAAGACCCTGGAGACCAAGCCTTAGTCACATTTAGCTACTGGGATTAAGCTATAGTTTCCATAGGCTCTCTACTGGCTTTGTTCTATAACTTTATTTCCCCATAAAGAAATGAGGGGCATGCTGTACCCAAGCATGGGGAACGTGTCTTGTGAGTAGACAGCATTTCCTCAGTCCTCCCTCTATTTTTTTTTTTCTTCTTCTTCAAATGTGAAAAATAAGTTGTATGACAGCCCTTGGTGGAGATGTATGCAACAAGGCCTTCATTGTCTCAG
Organism: Agapornis roseicollis; assembly: GCA_002631895.1. Classification (NCBI taxonomy): domain Eukaryota; kingdom Metazoa; phylum Chordata; class Aves; order Psittaciformes; family Psittacidae; genus Agapornis; species Agapornis roseicollis. Next base: position 261,199 of record NDXB01009325.1, read on the forward strand.
ACAGGTGTNTCCTCAGTCCTCCCTCTATTTTTTTTTTCTTCTTCTTCAAATGTGAAAAATAAGTTGTATGACAGCCCTTGGTGGAGATGTATGCAACAAGGCCTTCATTGTCTCAGACAGGTGTGAGATTGGAATTGATTCAGTGCCAACAACCCCAGTATCAGAGCCAGCTCTGTGTGCTGAAAACATACACCAACCATCCAGTAATACCACTGCAGCCAGCCAGAGACTCAACAATTTAAGGCTTAACACACACACAACATAAATCAGATGAGGATGTACCAGCCAACCGTCAGCTTCTTGGGCAGATGCCTGCAGACCGTCTGTGCAGATCAGACCTTGCCTGTTTCGGTTATTGGAAACACTTTTTTTCTTTTTCATATAAAGATGAGAGGCTGGGTGGAGCAGCTGGCCCAGGCACATTTACATTTGCCCTATCTTGCCCCAACAGCCCTCCTTTGCTTGCTGTTTGGAGGCAGTCCTTCTTGTAAAGTCACTTTATTCCAAGTGCAGGAGGGAAGGAATTACATCTTGGGGAAATGTTTAATGTACAAATACAAAAATCACATGGACACGCACTCAACATGCACCACCCCCATGAAACAAAACCGTTCCCTTCCATGGGAGTTTAGGAGGTTCTGAACATGACCAAACAAGCATAAGAATTAGCACAGCTGTTTTTTCTTTAGTTCTTTTTTTTTTTTTTTTTTTTTTTTCCATCCATGGATACATTTCCTTCACTTTTCCAGGAAAACCTGTTTTCGCACTCTCTCCTCTCTGCCTTCACTTCTCTCACCTGCTTCAACCTAGTACCTGCTCTACATCTGGCCGTGTTAGTCACCCCAGTGAGGGCAAAACAGGGCAGTGCCAGTGGCCTCCTGCTCCTCCTTAAAGCTCCGACACATGCATGGAGAGTCCCATGTGGCACCCTGCCACCTCTGGCTCGATCACTCAAGGGTGACCCACAGATGTGCTGGTGATGGCCAGGCCCTCCACTGCACCCGAGGCACCTGGCAAGCCCCACTCCTCCTCATTTTTCCCTGTGCCCCAACAGCTTAGTTTTAGCTGATCCCAGCTGAAAGCCCATCTCCAGCTCCTCAGTGCCCAGGGGACACATGGGGCTCTTGCAATTCATAACACTGATGGGTAGCGCTCCCTTTCTGTCCCTTTCTGAGAAGAGTGTGACCTGCAAGGGGCTTCCCTGGGACAGGGACGATTCCTGTGGGTCCCAGGCAGTTTATCCCCTGCCAAATCCACCTGTGAGGTATATCTGCTGTCTGGGCAACAGGAAAGTGCTCACAAGGGTGGAGGCCAGGGAGTGCCATCAGCACAAATGCCTGGCACAAACACCCATGTATATGCTTAAAAGCTGAAGGAAGCTGACAGAGAGCTTTACAAAAAGGTATTTGCAGAGGAGGGGTAAAAATGACAATACACTAGTGATCCATTGCTATCTAGCTGAGTGTTAGCTGGCAATCTTGGTTTACACTTGCTTGAAATGTCTCCCTCCCTTCTGTGTGGTTCCTTTTCAAGTTAACACAAGTGTTCATTTTATAATGTAAGTCAGAGCAGCATTGCTTTCTGGTAGATACCTTCCCCCATGAACTAATTAATGCCAGGTTCAAATTTGCAACTGGTTTTGCATGTAAAATTGCTTATGTATATATAGATCTGAAGGATATCAAAGAGACTACTCTGTGAAGCAGTTATTCATTTACTTTACTGCAGAATGAGGATCGTCGTTTGGACTTGGGATTTTTAATATTAGATATACTTCAGTAGTATTATGCAGTGAGAACTGAAATCATCATAAATGCCACACTTGCTTAGCTAGCTGTAAATCACCTCTATACTAATAAAACAAAGAATATCTTCTGGCAAAATGTGGCCTTTCCCACATGCCAAAGGATATAGCAGTTTACAGCAACTTCTCTGCGTAGTGGAAACTTATCAATGAATGAAGAAGTGAATATATAGCTTTTACCTGTGCAAAAGATTTTTGGTTTCATGGTTTTTTGTTGTTAACAATCACCTGAATTTGATCTGACAGAAGCTAAAGGAACCTGAACTGGACAAGTCATACCTAAAAGCTCTGAGTTTAAGGATGCAAACTACAGTGGTTTATATTCTTAAAGCGTGTCTAGTGATCCAGTTCCATTTTTGGGTACCTAATCAAAGGCATTCAAAACATCTCTTTTTGCAGATATCTAGGCTCCCTGAAAGGGCCTGGAGTTGAGCACCAGATTATGGAAGCTCTCGGAATCACTGATCTTGAGCTGAGTATCTTGCCCAATGCAAATAAACCAAGTCAAACTCTGAAACAGGCCTGGCTATTTTTTGTTGAAGATTGAACCGACCCTGACAGCAAACCCACAAATTTTTAATAGATCTCTGTCATATGCTTTTGTTTTTCAATGCCTTTAAGAGAAGAGCTGTATAAATAGAATGAAAATGGTCAGATGGAGATGAGCGCCGATTTTACTATATAATACGTACTTCTCCACATAATTGATTGTGTTTACTGAGCACATCCAACGCCATTGTTCTTTGCATGTGAACAGCCTCCATTTGCTGGGGTCATCATACACTGAATACACAGGGAAAACTTATTTATAAGTTTGCGAAGGGTGTATTGTGTACTCAGTTATATAAAAGGAGCCCTGTGAACCCTCTAACCATGTGGGATCGTTGAAGATCTGCTTGATGCAACATCTTGTTAAAGGCATGGCAGCGGAAAAGATGAGGGCATGCCTGCACTTGATGCTTCGAAAGGAGCCCCCTGCCCCTCAGATAAATCAGGCTGGTGAAGAAAGTAGGATTTATCTATGTGCTGGTCCTCCTGACTGCAAAGCCTCTTGGCTGCTATGAGCATGGGTAACTGCTGAGCCTCCAGCAGAGCTAGAGGAGTTGATTTCACTCCATCCAAATCCAGCTGTCCACACCAACTCAGTCCATGCGGGCTCTGTATGGTGAAGGGGGGCTTTCACCTCAGCAACAAGCATTTGAATACTCGCTTATGCACTAGTCTCATTTCCTCCTTCTTTGTTTTCTAGATGGCAAATAGTATGGGTGTGTGTGGTCAGTCTGTTCTAACACCTCGGCATTTCCAGTTTGGAGAGGCTCAGTTCAGTATTTGAGGGAAAAGAATATATTCAATTACAAAATCAAAGTGGTATCTTCTGGCATGTGGGCAGCATCTGCTGAATAATAAGCTGGTTTCAGTGGGTGTTTGTTTTTAGGGTAAGGAGCTCTTATTTATTTTTTGTTTGTTTTATTTACCATGGAAGGTAATTTGAGCTATGGTATCAAAACATGTCATGTTCTGCCAAGAGGGGATTAAAGAGGAGAATGCTATGGAAAGAAACTGGGTTTGTCAGTAAAGAACTGAGAGAGATTCCACTTACTGAAGTTTTGCAATCAGCACTTTTAATCTTCCCCACAATTGGGCCATTCAAAGGCTGAGAATATTTTTCAAGGGCCAGTGAGGAATAACCCCCAAACCAAGAAGTAGCTGCCAGAAATACCAAAATGTTATCAAACACATGACCATGCGTTACCACCCAAAGTTCAGGACAGTGGAAGCACCTGCCTCTGGGGCAAGCAAGGATATTTGCTTTAGACACCTACAGCATACATGCCATACATGAGATCTAGCACCAGGCAAGATAACTGGTGAACCAGAATAAGTCGTTACCATGGAAAAGTTAGAAAGCCCAGTGACACAGCTAATCTCAGTACAGATAGAGAGGTCCCTTGAGGTAGAAAGCATTTGAGCAGCCATCCTGAATGATGCTGAACCTTCTCAAGTGCCCCAGAAATGAGGAAGAGAGAAGAGTGGGCAGATGGTCCACCTTGGAGGGGTTACTCTAGCACTGCTGTACCATGAGAGAGCTGAAGGACCAAGAAGTGAGGATGAGTAAATCACTTTCTTCTCCAGCAATCACAGTGGCCACTGAGAGCACTAACATGAGGCTGATAGCAACAGCGCAGGCACAGAGTTCCTGCATTGGGTCAGAGAGCAGCTCCACTTTTGCAATGACATAATGGAGAAGGGACTTTGGCATACTGAGTGGAAGATGACAAAACCAAACCAAACCAGAGAGGATTGCTGTGCAAGTCAAAAACTGAACAGGGGATACTTGTCCCTACCTGCAAGCTCTGCTTCTCTTAGCAACATCCATCACCTCAGTGTTGTTCTCATGTGGTAAAAGACATGGACTGATTAATGAAAAATAAAACAGTGTCTGGGCATGAGCTGCCAAATTTTATAGCTGCCGAAAGTTTCAGCTAGACAGTGAGAGAGATTTCCAAGGGCATCTACATAGCTATCACTGATTTCTGTGTGGCTTAGGTGATTGGGCACTATCACAGATCTTGCTAAGACACCTTTCTGATGTGCTAAATTTTCATAACTGCTCTGTAAAAAATCAAGATCTAAATAGCTTGCAAAAAGAATGACTTTGACAAAACTTGGAGTGAAATACAGATCTCTAAACTTCTCTATTTCTGCTTTAAAACCAAGATTTCCTTGTCTTTAGTTAAAGTCATCCTTTAGGATGCTCTGTGGGGAGGACACAAGGGGAATAAAAAGCAGAAGAAAAGCCTGTGTAAGTGGAGATGTTTCCTGGGGACTAAAAACATATTTGTTGCCTTATCTACTGCTTTTTTTAACCTCAGGAAGTGCCAGGCAACTGGAATATGAAGATTGGTATCTTTCAAATATATCGACACTTGGAAATCTTCTGGATTAAATACTGTTGCATAACTCTTTCCATTAGTGCCTTCAGCTGATGAAAAAGCTGAACAATTTCAAGCCCTTTCTTTTTTTTTCTGGAGCTGAATGTGAGGAGACATGGGAGGCTCTTGAGCAAGGCTTATGCCCTGGAGCTGGGCGTGCTGCCTGCAGTTGGGCAGGTGTTGAGGAACTGGCTTCCTCACCTTGCTCTGCCCCAAGTGGGAGCAGAAAGAGGAGGCACAAATCTGTGGCTGAAGGGGATGAATCCTCGATGTGCGTGGAGGGACAGCAGGACAAATTCCTGTCCCACTCAGATGGGAAAAGTCTTCCCTATAGTAGGCAAAGCATGAGGTCTCCGATGCTGGTGTTGTTGAGACTGAGCTTGCATCCCAGGTGGGATTTATAGAGAGAACTGCTGAAGACCTGGAGGTCCACATGGGAGTAAGGAGTGCACTGGGGGTTTGCAGGCAAAGGTTTTACCTTGTCACTGGGATCCAACAGAGGAAAGAGTTGAGAAGATCCCTGAGCGTCCTCCTGCCTGTCCCAGAGAATGACATGGCTCTTATTTTGCCTCACTAAAGCCACAGGTGCAGAGAATTAATTGAATGGAAGAAAATATGAGCCCAGAGAGCATCTCCTGGGTCCTGCATCCCAGCCACATCTTGTGTTCTGCATTTGCATAACATAGCAAGATCTGTCTTATATTGCATCTTTCTGTCTCTGATAGCCCCCTGGAAGGCTGCCAGGGCTTCTCTGATACCTAGGAACCATCTCCTAATTTCCAGCCTAAATTCACTGATGGGCAGTTTACAGAATAACCACTTGTTCTCGAACCAACACTGTCCTTCAGCACAAATGGTCCTCCTCCCTCCCTGATGTTGAACCTCTCTGCTGTGTTTATTGACTGTAATTATCTTCCCTCTCAGCCTCTGTTTTGGCACACTGAAAAAACTCAGCTCTGATAAGCTCTTCTTTAAAGGAAGGTCATTATTCCTCTGGTCATACTAACAGCCTCCCTTTGCATGCGCTGCCACTCCAGTTAAATTTGCCTTGAACACTGGATGATCATTACTTCATCTGGACCTCAGATGAAATTTGTCTAGAACTTTCTCTACTGCTATTAATGCAGTATCACAGCTATAGAATCCCAAAATGGCAAAACTGGTGGCCCACTTCTGGGGGGGGAGAAAGGAAGAGAGGAGATTTCTAAGTCTACATAGTGGGAATTCCTTGTGACCGCTCTCATTCCTGGACTGCTGCTGGGCATCACCAGCCCTCTCATGTGTCTCAGCAGAACCAGCCCTGAAGATAAGCAAAGTCTTGGCAGAAACAATGTGTCACCATAACAGAATTTTATCCCTGTCAAAATTACTATTTGGAGAGGACCCAAATGGCATTACAAACTTTACAAACCAAATGGAAGACGTGCTTCTTGCTGTAAGGAGCCTATTTCCATGTGGGATGAAATGACTGTGTAAAAAATGATATTGAGAGCTGGAGCCAAGAAAAAGTGGACACTATGAAGCTGTGGGTTATTCAGTTGTATTATGTATGTCCTGTGTATAAGTTTACCAGACTGATATTTTCCAGTCTATACAATATATTCTGTAGATACTATAACCGCACAAACATTCTCCAAGATACACATATGGAAGGTGTTAGTTTCACAGCAAACAAGAAGTCTCACTTGGCCAGAAATGCTAGACAACTTACTTTTGTGCTTCTGCGGTTGGCAAGAGCCACATTTCTGCTGCTCCCTTTTAGTTTATGCTTTAAAGCAAACTTCCTAGGACATGCTCCAGTGTGGTCAATATGAGAAACTCTGGACAAAAATGGAAGCATCTGTCCCTGCAGAGCTACAGGATGGATTCAGGCAGCCTTAAATAGGAGGTTTATATAAATTTGTTAGTAGGGGGTGTGGAAGAGGAGGATTTTTATCCAGCGTGCAGTTTATTAGACTGAATGAAGAATTATTTTGTCTATTTTAATATGGTTCACATGCTTTTGTGCTTATCTTTTCAGATGTAAGCTGGTTTATGACATGATAAATAGACAGCAGGGTGAGTCTGCTGCTAAAGACACCATACCCCTTAAAAAGAAAAACTGCAGAGGTTACTCATGGCATTATATAAAAGTATTATCTGTGAATCAAAGAAACATACTGTACTTTCAGTAGAAAGATATTTCTCTCTATAAAATTTCCTTTTTGGTAGAGCCAGTTGGAACCCTTCCACCTAAACAGATTTGGTTTGCAAACATCACTTATTTCAACAAGCTTCATGCGACCTCCGGGTGATTGTGGCACTTGAGCTCTGGGTCCACATCACTGGCGTGGCTTCAACTCATTCCTTTTCCCCACACAAGAGCTGTTTGGTGGCTACTGGCATTGAGAGGAGGGGAAAGAAGAAAGAGCATCTCTCTTCCAGCATGCACTCACTGCACAGGCTGCCCACTGCAGCAGGGAGGAGATGGAGGGGATCTCCATCAAAGGGGATCATCCCTAGCTGCCAGCAAAACATGTGCAACTGGTCCTGGGTGGGGAAACCACATGCAGGACTAGGGAGGCAGAATCTGCACATCCATGAGAAGCAGCAGAGCTTGGCCGCCCCGGCTGAGCTGATTGGAAGTAATGTACCTGCTGCCAGCTTCTACACTGCCCGCACTGCCCGCACTGCCCATGCTGCCTGCACTGCCCGTACTGCCCGCACTGCCCGCACTGCCCACGCTGCCCGCACTGCCCACACTGCCCACACTGCCCACACTGCCTAGGCTGCCTCCACTGCCTGTTAACATGGTGGCACGACTCACCCCTTGCTGCTCTGCCAGCCGGGGGGAGGCAGGAGTGGTGACGATAGGAAGGGTGCCAAGCTCAGACAGCACTTGCTTGACATGCCAGGGAACGTATTTTGGGATGGAAAGGTCAGGTGGTTAATCAAGTGGAAACATATGATACACCATTCAAGTGCCATTGTACTTGCTCTGCAAGCATGCTGGGTTACGGAAAGATGGGGAGACGCAGACGTGTCCAAAGAGAACATAAACATATTGGCATTGAGCATACTGCACAACAGAAAGAGTTGGCAGATCCCTGACCTTCGGAGCATGTTTAGCTCTTTTGGCAGGCACATCAATCCAGATTCTCAGAAGCACCTGAAAACTACATTTTGCAGTAACATAACACAGAGGTAGAATGACAGCCCTGTTGAAGCCTGCTCTGAAACGCTGCTCTGTGAACACTTCTAACTCCATTAACCTACAGCCTATTGAGTTGATTTAGAAGTGGAATATTATAAATCGAGGCAGGATATCTCTGTATCAAGCCATTTTAATTCCCCAGGCTTAAATGCCGCCCTTGACTCCACTCCTGTGTTTCACCTGCTCATGGGAACCCTGATAAACTTGGGCTGGTTTTGGCAGAACAAGATTACGATAGCAAGGACCTTGAAATGTCTCTTAAACAAAGCGTAGTGCACCTGGAGGAAGACAAAAGGCTGGCTTGTAACAGAATAATCTCTCAGTCATTACGTTTCATGCTAATTCAAAGAGCTGATTTTTAAATGATGTCTCTTGCTTTGCTATCAGTGCTAATTCTGCTGCTTCGCTTAAAGATCTGTCAGCAATTTTATTACAGCCTCTTGTTTCCAGGGATTTTAGGCTTGGTCATAAAAGTGTGGTCCCAGCCGAAACTTAGCATATAAGGTTTCAAAATTTAAAAAAGAAGAAGAAGAAGAAGAAAAAAAAAAAGCAAGCGAGCTAACTCAGATATTTTTAAGGCAATAAAAGCGTAAAAAGAACCAGAAGCGTGCAGCACAGAGTGATTACAATGATTATCTGTTCCCCCGAGAGAGGAAAAATAGCTTTATTTCATTTATTTTTTTAACCTATGGGCAATTAATAACTCCCTAGCTGGAAACATTGTTTGGGCTAATTTTGGGGAAAAAATGAAGCTATTTAATTGTACGTGGTTTTGTATGATATTCCTAAACCCACTGGTCAGAAGTTTATTTACGCAATTTATGAACTCGGTATTAATGCCTCCAAAAGAACACCTTCTTGGCCCCATGACTTACGCGTTTAAAATATTTTTACTGGCCCTGAAAAAGGTTGTACTCTAAAGGAAGCCTATAAATTCCTATTTATGTCAAACTCTTGAATTACAGATCTACCTACTCTGGTTAACAGTAACCACTGTAGAATTAGTAATTGTGTCTTTAGTTTCTGATTCAGGCTGGTGTTAGAAGAAACTGAACCATAATACACAGATAGATAGATTTATGGCTCTTCTTTATATAAACTTAAATGCTCATCAAGGGTTTTGCCTAAACTTTGCTAAACAACACCTCAGAGCAGCTCACATGTCTCTGTTTTCTTTTCCCCTTTGTACAAAGGAAGGGGTGAATTAAGGTTGCACCATTGGCCAGGTTTGGAGCTTTAACTGAATACCCTCACTCTGTGCCTGTGGGTCAAATCCTTTGACATTACACGCTTGGTACTGGCACAGAGTAATATTTCAACTTAAACCGTGTGTGATGTGGTGGAAGCTTTTTTCCCCCCTCTGTTCCCCTTTGGTCTGTGAATTGGTTATGGTTAGATCTTTTAAATGAACAGGTGTACTTTCTCCCCCCTTGTGATATGAAAGAAGCATAAAACTCGATTATAGCAATTTATGGTCTCTTAACTTGCTTGGACTTGTATCCGTGACACAAGCAGCTTTATGTTCAAATTCAAGACTTGGTAGAATAGGAAGTTAAAATTAACCTCAATCCTTTTATAGATGAAAACCTCAACAAATAAACAGTGGTTTAGTGGCATGGCAACCTGCCCCTTTAAATCTAAGAACTGGTCTGAGATGTCTATTTTGAGTTAGTTTTGCTTTTTAAAAACAGATAATTGGACTTGGATGAATAGAGGAGTAGTCTGTGATTCATACTGGTGTGAGTTAAAGCAAAGTTTTATGCTACTACTTGGAACTTAGCAACACGTGGGGTTTGATGTCTCATTTTACGCCTATATAAAAAGCACTCTGTGCTCTCTTCAGTGAGTTTCCACACAAATGCTCCAGGTTGCAAAGATGTGTGGATAGGTATAGCAATACTATGGCACAGGCCAGAAGTGTTTTGTTTTTAGAGGCCTGTGTTCTGAAATGTAGCACTGCTTATTAAAAACAGAAAAAAAACAAAAGGAATATCCCAGCTCCCTAGAGTTCACACAGATCAGCCCAAAACCCGATCATACTTTAAACACTGAGTTAAAAATGATGATCTGCAGCCTAGCCCTTTTCCCCACTGTGATAACGTGACCCTGAAAAGACAAGCCCTAGAAATTAAAAGGTGTCTGAAGCAGAGACAGTCCCATATGAGGGAGGCTTCATTTTGGGGCTTATTCTACTGATAGCAACTGCAAGCCTCAACAAGTTGCTCAACGGATAATGTACACATTTCAGAGGCTGAGGGAAAGGGGAACCAGGAGAAAGCAGCCTGAAGAGAAGAGTATCAATGAGGGAACACTAGCAGTTCAATTGCTATCATTTTCTGAGCTGTGTCCACAGGTGAAACACATTAAAATCTGGCTTGCAAAGAGCAAATCAGAGCACCGTACTGAAACTATTTCTGGAGAGAGCAGCTGAATCCATGTTCGAGCGTGAAAAGCCTATCGCTCTGAAGTCGTATGAGCGAGGGACTTTCACAGGGAACCAGGGAAGAGGGATACTGGGTGTTAAACCTGATACCCTGCTAAGCATATAGTGTTCCCAAGAAGCTGAAGAATGCACGTCTGCGACCGATACCTCCACCCACGTAGCGGCTGGCTGCTGAGCAGCCATAATAATATGTGTGTTTTCTCTTACAGGAACAGAGCTGTGCGCAGCAGAAGCCCAACGTGGTTTGCTCGGCAAATCACAACACTAAGTGAGGGGACTGCTACGGCTGGGACTGGATCCTTCACCTGACCTGGCATGGCTCCAAAGGGGGAAGGAGCTGGGTGGTCCTTCCAACTGTACTTTTGCCCACCTCTGTCTACATTACAGCACATGGCAACGTGTTGATTTATTTCCCATGCTGTTCAAAAACGCCTGTTTCTGCTCACAGCAAAGACAGCAGCACACTTGCAGTAGGTTCCACTTGAGCCTAAGTCCTTCCCAGCCCTGGGAATAATAGGATGCAACAAGTGTTTGCCTTAAGTAACAGATAACCTTTCCTGCATGCAATAAAGAGCACGCTGGATTTAAAAATAAATGTAGGAAAAAGAACTTATTCTGATTTGCAATAACTATTTCTCCCCAAAACCCCAGCAGAGAACCTCAACTGAGACCATTTCATTCCAGCTGGAAGAATAGAGGAAAACTCCAATAGGAACCGTGCTCACTAAGACTAATACTGTTCCACACCCTCCCTTTAGTTACAACTCACTGTAAAGCTGCATTTTGGTGCATTTTTTGCAGAACATGTATCAGCTGATGGTTTAGTGACCTGATTAATTGCTCACTGAGTTTTAGCTGATCTTAGGGACACAATAGGTTTCAGCAGGGATGGACTCAGCTCTATTGGTGGCAGGAAAGATTTCAAGCTAGAAATCCCGGTTTTGCTACCATCATCTGAGCCTGACGCCTCGGAGGTAATGGTTTCTGAATCACTGTTCTGCACGTTATCATTCAAACAACCACCAGCTACAGAAATACGCTCAAACCTGACTGCCAATATTAAAGTCTTAACACGAAGAGGTTGTCTTCAGGGGACAAAGCACTTTGCAAAGCCTTCTTTGCTGCTGCCTTCCTGGGATAGGTCAAAGCAAGGTATTGACAGTATTTCTCTCTCATTCAGACACACAATGTGATTGATAAATAACCATCAGGAAATACACCTACACATAGAAAAAGACCCGGCACGATGCGTCTTTGCAAGAAAACAACAGCTTTCAAGTTATTATGGTTCTAGCATAGGTGGGGTTAACAAACACCATGAGCTGTACTGACGTGAGGAAGATGAGGCAGTACAGACCCCTTAAAATCTGTCAGGTCTTTAGAAACACAGACATACGTTAGCAAGCCCCTCCTTTCACTCGTTAAAGGCTTTCACTCATTAAAGGTGGCCAAGGGAAGTCTAGCAGAGATGGAGGGGCTGGGGGGCAGCGAGCCCCCATGCTCCATGGGCTGGTGGGGTGGAGATGGGCGAGCGGGGGGAGGATTTCAGGTACTTACCCTGAATCTGACTCTGAGGCTGAGGGTTAAAAGCAGTGGTGTGGTTCAAGGAGGCTCGTGGGTTGGGTGTGGGGGCTGGGTGGTGTGGGCTGACCCTCATGGCCGTACGACGCAACTGCTCCAGTTCACTCAGGCGCTCTGAAAAGGACAAGCTCCCGGGCTTTGTCTGATCATCTATTTTCTGACGATGTCCTATTGTGGGAGGGGGGGGAAAAAGATCAGAAAATCTCACTGACACATGAGGTCTGTTGACTTATTTTATCTTTTTTATTTTTTTTTTTAATTTTTTTTGTCTGTTGTTTCTTTTTTTTTTTCTTCATTCCCCTCGTCCATTGGTGAAGTACCTAACCAGCTAGTGGCCATCCGAAATCAAACTGAAACCACCTCTCTGCAAGAACAGGAGACACAAGCAATTCATGCATTGTTACTGTACTGTGGGGTTTAGTGTGAAGGACCAGACCCACTGAAAATTGCAGTGCCTTCTTACACCTCACAATGGGAAAGGAGGTGCTCCTAAAAGGATGACTGTCTGTGGGGATGCATAAAAGGAGGAAACATTGAACGGCCCCTCTGCTAAACCTGCATTGGAATAACTCCTCTAAAAATTCAGTCCCAGATTGTCGTAAGGTGCCATAACTAGGTAAGTACTATGGGGCTATACAATAACAAATCCCAACAAGTCCAAGTTTTTGATCCTTTTGCAATGGATTTACAGACAGAAATAGGAAAGAAACACCAGAAGCTAGCAGAATTGAAACTGGAGTAATGAAGTTTCTCTTAGTGGCATCAGCAGCTTCAGAAACGTGAGGTCCCACCAGATATCTGACTATACAAGTGTAGATGCTGACATTACAGCACTGGCCAGTGCACAACAGACCTGGTCATGGACACGCAGAAGCTAGAGCACTCCCCTGGAGCACAGTCCCCATGCAGCTCTGATGCTGCGGCCCTGTGAGACTGGTAAGGAACAGAGAAGGCACTGGAAAGGCCCAGCTCCAGTACAGTATCAGGGCATGTCCAGGTTCAGCTGAAAGGGCAGAGACATCCCATCATAGGCAGGGCTGGTTTCTTGATAAGCCTTAGTTAGCCTCAGTGAGCAGTATGCAAGGACTAAGGTGATGCATTTCTAACTGTTGCCTATGGCAGCTGTCTACACTGGGATCTTTCATGTGTCAACCTGTAACCACAAAGACAGCACACAAGAGCATGCATGAAGGATGACTTGTCTCCCCTCCCCTTCCTCCCATAGAACACTGTTACCCTGACAGGAATTCCATGTCAGATCTCTAGCCCATAGATCAAACACCTTTTTTTCTCCTTGTTCTCTTGAAGAAGGTGGCATCATGCTTGGTTTCTGCTGAATGCCATAGTTTACTGTCTATCTGCCGCCAATTTTCATTTTCTTGGCATGAAGAGTTGCCTCCTGTAGCTTTCTTTGCATCTCCATCTCCCCCCACAAGGACATGACCAGAGCTGTTCCTATGTTGAGTCCTCTCTCAACACATGGCTACAGCAGTGAAAGAGGATTCCATAAAATCCCTAAAATAATCCACCGTGCCCTATTCCACACATCCCCATAGTGTTTAATGCATAAACATTCATAAACATCCATGGACATCCAGCTTCCAATTTTGAGTATTGGTGAGTAAGCAGCAACAGATCACTGGAGAGATCTGTACGCCCCTTACTCTACAGAGCGCTCTTTCACACTGCCCGAACAGCTCAATCGAGACACAGGACCATTTTATGCACTAAAAGGAAAATGCACATTTAAAAGCAGTTCCCAGTAGCTGCATTTCTAAAATTAAATTTTATAACTTGTATTATGGTTCCAAATCACAGTGGCTTGTGTTTCTTCCTGCTGCCAGGCCCTTTGGCACAGCTTCAACTGTCTCGGATTCCATACTGTGCTGTGAGTTATCCCAAGGAGGGGGGGAGGGAATTAAAACATAAAAAGACATATTATATAGTAGTGGTTTCATCATTAAAGAGACCCATTAGGGCTTCCAAAAAGAAAGAAAAGAAAAGGAAAAAAAGGAAGGGAGAAGTGAAGAAATATGAAAAAGGCTTTTATCTGACATTCTGGTTGGTCAAGAGCAAACACTTCATCTATCAGCAATGCAAAGCTGGATTCTGCCTCAAGCCTTGAGCTCCTGACCCTGGGCTTGAACGCAAACACGCAGAGTCATACGTGAAGTGTAAAATGCCTCATACATTTGGATTATTTTAAGCTTCAGCAGACTGAACCTGGGCTTGCAGAGCCAAAAGCCAGATCCTTCCAAATCCATCCCCCCAGTGTAATTTATTCCTAATTTCAAATTCCACTCAAACATCTGCTTCCAGGGGAGTGCATCAGCACCAAACTTGACCCCTGCTATCCTGCCCTCTCCTCCTACCTCCCTGGTGCCGCCCTCCTGGCTTCCGGAGTTATGCCTGCCTGGCATGAAACCAAGCATCTCAGCAGCACGAGCCCATGTGGTTACAACCTCGCACTGAGGTGAGTGGTTCCTCCAGAAGCCAACAGGACAAGGGCTGCATTAAGGCTGCTGGGGCAGGATTAACTTTCCTGCTTTGAAACCAGCTCAGGCACTAAGTTTGCGTCGAGCTGGCACACGACACTGGGCAGGGCAGGCAAACCCGAGCTCGCTCCCAACAAACCAAAGAGCAGGCGGTGAGCAGGGCACATTAACCTAGGCACAGCATCCTCCCGGGGTCATCGCAGGGCACCCTGTTCCCAGGCCAGCTCTGCCTGGGCTGATGGGAGTATCTCTGCCTGTCTCTGCTCTGCTCAACCACAGAATGAAACTCCTGGAGCACTCCCCCAGCCCTGCTGAATTCTGGGCACTGAAAAGGGGGGTGTCTCAGCTAACTGCCACTTGGACAGGGTCTTCTTCATAGCCTGGAGGTACCAGTGGTGCATCAGCACACTCAAGATCTGTCTCATCCCTAGGGCTTGTGGAAATTCCACTCACACCATTGCATTCAGGTAAGAAAGATCAGTGCCAACAGGTTCCTGCTCAGGGGAACTCTGTTGTTTTTGTCCGTATATTGTCAGTTTTGGAGGGGAGCTACCTAGAATCAGTGCCAGGCACTATTGTCACCTCAAGATGTAGCTCCAAAAGTGGTTCTTCCCACCACAATCAGTAGAGCAATTTAACCTTNTTTGTCCATATATTGTCAGTTTTGGAGGGGAGCTACCTAGAATCAGTGCCAGGCACTATTGTCACCTCAAGATGTAGCTCCAAAAGTGGCTCTTCCCACCACAATCAGTAGAGCAATTTAACCTTTTCTCCCTTGCTGACTGCTGCAGGTAGCATCACAGAACCTGTTTTGCATGAGGGTCTGCAGCAGGGAAGTGAAGAACTGTGTCAGAAAAATCTAACAAATATAAATGGGTTTCCCAAGCCACTATAAATGCACAGGCAGAGGTGTGACTTGCGTTTTTATGTTTATTAGCTTTACTTTGAAGTTACCTTCTAAACACCTTGCTTAAAGAGCAGGCAAGTTATCCTCAGTTGAGTGCGGTAAAGCCTAGAACTATTATTATCCCTGTTTCACAGGTGGAAAAACGAATGACAGAGAAATGAGGTGACTTGCCCTTGTCCAGTCAGTGACCCTGTGGTAGACACTGGCCTCCCAACTCAGTGTGGTGACCACAAGCCCAGTCTTCCCCTGTCCAGGACAGCAGCGTGTTGCAGGATGAAGAACAGTGGCAGGAAGGGCCTTGGGAACTGGTGCGGCTCTGCTGGGCCAGCAGTTTGGCCACAAGGATCTGCCAGGTCTGCAGATCAGATGGTACTTTATGGAAGTCAGACATCCAGATGCTGAATGAAGAAGACCTTGTCCTACAGCAACCCGAGAGAGCTGGCTGGCCCTGAGACGGTACCAGTGTCTCGTTCCCTCCCCATGGTTTTTGACAAGTATCAATTTGCAGGTACTAGCACAGGAAAGAAAAGGGCAGCATTTTTTTCCCTCGGGTTGCAGGGTCAGACAATGGAATAGGACATCCAGCCTGCCTGGCCAAACCTTGGGGTTTGGTGGCTTTTAGACTTGTCTTCTTTTATCCCTTTCAAATACTGGCTCAGTGAGGTCAGGCAGACTTTTTTACACTGAATATTAAACAAGGAGTGCAGAGAAAACATTAGCTTTTCCGATACTTTTACAGCAACGCAACATGAAAGTACTTTCCTTCTTAATGGGAGGGAAACACAGTTTTATAGACTTTAAGAGACTGCGGAGCACTCAGCTTGGCCTACAGCCATCTGGTTGAGGCTCTGCATGTGGAGATGACACAAACAAAGTGCTTTGGCATCCCCTATTTTTGCATACATTGGGTTTTCACTGGGAATGGTTGCTCGGTCTGGGTTTCACCATGGCTGGCCCCATGGAGACAACAGCACCAGTGCACTAGGATGACTCGAAGTGCAGAAAAACAAACAGGTCTCCCATTACTTTGATTTTAACCTAGTTTTCAAGTGTCACTAGGTGCTCTTCAGGTTCAGAAGGGAAGAAACAGGTAAAACAGGCTGAGGAAAGGCATCGTTACTCTCATTCTGCCAGCTGAAGCTATCGAAATTCCTGTGGGTACCCAATGCCTTTTCACAAGTAAACACTACTGGAATGCATTAATGGACATTTTTCTTCTCTTTTCACCAATTCATAGGACAAGTACACTCTTCTGTGCCTTGCTCTCATTCACTCACAAATCTGACTATTTGGTGCATCAGGAGGTACTAGTGCCCGCAAAAGATTTGAGCTCTGGGGACCAGGTATCTGACCTGTCTCATTGGCTTATGGCTGCTGAGTATCCCAGCTAGAGGCAGACCTGAGCACAAGCACCACAGGCTTTCATGCGCATTATCCGTAAGTTTTCTGGCCAAAATCAGCAGGGTGTATTTGTGTGGCATGTATAAGGGGAGTTTAGTTAAGTGGAGCCCTTTCTCCCAAAGAGAAGCAGAATACCTCCCCTTCTTTTCTCTGCCTCCCACCTCCCCTTTTTCCAGGGGGAAATGGAAACACTTCACACCCAAAAAAGTGGATTATACACAGGAAAATAGCAGCATCTGGCTGCTGTTTGTCGGGATCAAACTTAAACAGGGGAGGTTTAGATTGGATCTAAGGAAGAAATTCTTTCCTGTTAGGGTGGTGAGATGCTGGAATGGGTTGGCCAGGGAGGTTGTGAGTGCTCCATCCCTGGCAATGTTCAAGGCCAGGTTGGATGAAGCACTGGGTGACATGGTTTAGTGTGAGGTGTCCCTGCCCATGGCAGGGGGGTTGGAACTTGATGATCTTAAGGTCCTTTCCAACCCTGATTATTCTATAATTCTATAAGTAGGGAGTGACTGATGAGACCAAATGTTTTGGTTTAATGAAAGCTGGCTGTTTTGAAATCATGTTGGACTTTAATACAAGCATCTCCAATTTTCTGGGCTGTTTGTNACATGGTTTAAGGTGTCCCTGCCCATGGCAGGGGGGTTGGAACTTGATGATCTTAAGGTCCTTTCCAACCCTGATTATTCTATAATTCTATAAGTAGGGAGTGACTGATGAGACCAAATGTTTTGGTTTAATGAAAGCTGGCTGTTTTGAAATCATGTTGGACTTTAATACAAGCATCTCCAATTTTCTGGGCTGTTTGTGCTAAGGGCTTTGGTTTGACTCCAGCTCTAGTGGGGTAGAAAATAAGCCATGTTTCATTGTGTCCAGTTAATAAAGTGGTACACATTGTTTTGTGCCATGGAGCTAAAATAAATCCAATTATTCTGTACATAGTGAAGAATGAGAAGAAAATATACTCTTTCACATTACTGCAGGAAGTGAGCACACTATCTTTAGTGCAAAAAATTACACATTCTTGTAAACAAAAGTGAATTATAGTGTTTCTATATTACTACCAAGCTGGCAAATGCTTGAATATCAACTGTCCTGCTCACAAAATGGCCTTTTTTTTTTACTTGCTAACAATAGAAATAGTGCCTTAAGGGCATAAACCAGTCATATTTTTCTGTGCCAGATATCCCAGATACAAAATACTTTGCACACTCTTTTCCCTTGATTTCCTACCTGCACAGAAAAAGCAAGTAGTGTAACTTTCCTAGGACTCTGTTTGCTGTGCTTTCAAACAGACCTGACCCGATCCTGCAGAGATGTATGCACGTGCTAAGTGCAATGCACCAAACATTGCTATGCGGCAGCCCATCAGGCTGGAGGAAATCATGCTTGAAAATGAAACCAATCTGTACAGCGGTTTTCTCTCTAGCCTCCATCACTTGAAAAAGACTTATACTGCACTAAAGGAGGATCAGTATGGGATAGCATCAGAGCTCACCAACCTCTCGCATAGTGTTAAAAAGAGATTAAGTAAAAAGATCCTAAAAATTAATTAGACACACTGTAGGATATTTTCTCCTTCCTCGGCTAAAAATATTATTGCTGTGGTGAGGAAAACTAATGGCAATGGTAGTCAGAGTTTTGAGTAACCTCATCAGCAATTATATTTTTCTGCTGTTTTTCTTAAGTACTCTACAATGCAAACCTTCTTTCCAGACAGAAGGAACATTGTGGTAGACAGGATATTATGCTCAATGTTTTCATGCCATGTCTTTAATTACCAGCAGAATCAGTGTTGGTCATCAGACCTGACCTGACCATAGACACGAGGTGCTGGGAAATGTGTGATTGAGTCTGGATATTACGTGACTTGATGACCAGGCTGACATCCAGCTGTCCTTGAGAAGCAGAATGCCAAGCAATGCCAAGCACAGACAGACTGAGGCGGGAAGCTCTTCCACATGTGCTTCTCCTATCAGCTCCCTGGCAAACCTCAGCCTTTCAGTGTCTCTGTGGAAAAATCTGCTTGTTACTCTGAGTAGCTGCAGACAGATTAGATGTTTCAGGTGCAATCCTTTGCTGAGCATTTAATTTTTCCAGCAGGTGATCCAACTTGGCTGCGTGTTGAACAAGTGTCCAGTGATACAGCAAAGTGAATAGTGATTTACACAACAGGGTCCCTGCTTTCCGGTAACTCCCCACTTTTCCTGGGGGAACCTCAGGTAGTTACTTGCACCTCTGTTGGGGGGTAGTTGCCCTACTGCAACAATGTGCACCCTGAGCTGTTGGTGCATTTTTTCCTACATGTTTTAACAGTAGTTAGACAAAATTTTGGAAAGATTTCCTTTTTTTTTCCATAGCTCTTCTTTTTTAAATCAACGTTTCTTTAATAGCCCCACACAAACACGCTGTAGGTAGAGCAAAATTTGCAATGAGAGGGAGTCCTGCCCCAGAACAAACCCCCCTCTCCCAGCAGGCAGGAGAGTCTGGATCAAGCCCCTCTGGCCTGGCCTATATTAGAAAACAAACTTCAGTTTCCTGTTTTCCAGGTGAGTGACCTAATTGCAAGCGGAGAGCCCTTTCTGTCACTGATTCACTATCCAGCTGTGTCACTAGAGTGGGGAATGATCCCAGGTAAAGGGGCAAGTGGAGGCTGGCACACTGACTACAAGACCCCAGGCTCCTCCGGGCTGGGTCCCTCCAGCTCTCTCCCTGCCCCCTGATGAACATATGAAAAGCCTCACGTCTACCCTGAGGCACCACAGCCAGAAAAAGCAATCTTGACACTTTCTGTGAGGCCGGAAATATGCTTCCTCTCCCCCAGCCCTGCTGGTGAGGCCTGTCTTGTACAGGCAAACAGCAATGCACAAGTACATTTCCACTTAAAACACTATTATTTTGCTTGCTGTGGATCCACCAAAAGTTCTGATGAATCCCACATATGTGTGTCCTCTATTTCTGTCTTGGAAGTGCAATTATTCTGTGGGTTCACCCCAGGAATTAGGTCATCACAATGAAGGAAAAGTAAGGGAACCGAGCGTTAGGAGTTCGGAGGGAAGAAGTTGTTCATGAAAGTTAAATTAGTCTGCAAAATTATACCCTTCGCTTTCTTCTCCCTTTCCCCCATGTCGATGTATATACTTTAAAAATCCCGACTCCACGACAAAGCTTGAATGACTCCCAACTTAAGCATCACATTGCCAAAAGCCTCTTTTGTTTCTTTATAGTTTGCATCTTCCCACACGTACAAACTGCCATAAGAATACCCTCCAGCCATGGGCTGAGACATCATTAGTTGAAGATATGTATGAAAGAGTAGGTGCAAAATGAGACACAAGCAGCCAACCAACAGCTCAGCAACCAACCAAGAAAAATACAGGCACAAAAAGACACCTCTGTCCAAAGAAAATCTGCAGAAACACAAGGCTCAGGCAGCAAGGACTGAGCCACCATTTGAGCAGCCCCTGGGAGAAGGTTGTCTCTCTGCTGAATACACGGGACCAGGTTCTTAATTCAGGCACCTTAATCAAACATTAGCTTTGGTGGGATGAATCTGCACCCCTGCCCTCAGCCTGAGTGGGAGAAGATAGGGATGACACCTTTGCCACCTTTGCAGTGCCTTGGAGGGGACAAACAAACAGGAAAGTGAGTTGCACAATCATGGTTTAGGAGGTCAGAGAAACAACTTAGATAGAAACCCATTTCATCAGTCGACTGAAATATCTCTAGACAGTAAAAGGCCTCCATCATTCAACCTCAGACAGAGCTGAACAAGAGACCTGCAACTTAGAGTTCAGGTCCAGTGGCCCATTGTGTATGTAAACCAGGGGAATTTGGGAACACAAAAGTAAATTTACTCCTCATGGATGTTGACCATTCAGGCTTTGACGACTTGTAAAAACTTTGCTCCTGTCTAAAAAGACTGTACAGCTGCTCTACACACTTCCCTTGAACTAAAGACCTTTGCTTTTACCAAGTCTGGTGACTGGTGTTTCCACACAACAGCTGAAAATACCTGTTTTTCGGAAGTAATGGGTTTGGATATTTTAATCTGTAGTTTCTAAGCAGTCCCTCCTCTGCACTAATGCTCCCTTGTGCCTACACAGGACTGCAGTTCACTGGAAGCTCATAAATTTCATGTGGCTCTGCTTAGTCTTTATTTTAGATTCTTGAATCATTTTTTGCTTTCCTCATTTTCTTTGCAGCTGCAGAGAGATATAGTAAGCTACTGTACAGCATTTTGAAAGCAGGGCCTCTGAGAAGTTTCCAAACTGCATACAAGCAGGTTATTCTTTGGCTTGTTTTCTTTGGCTTGGTGTTAGCAGTACAGAATGAGTCAAACAGTATTAACTTTCAAGAGGGAAGTGGTGTGGTCAACCAAAACTGTTTGCGGCTAGATTGCGAAGATAGGTAGAGCAGGTAATGAAGAACAGCCCATAATGCAGGGTGTAAGTAGGAGAGGCAGACAGACTCAGACAAACAGAATCCTTAATAATTAAATCAACACTGTCGCCTAATTTTTTCTGCAGCTTTATGCGCTAAGGTTATGACACAGCCTGGCTTTTCTGGACTGGTCAGCCTTGAGAAGGTGGCCGGGTGCATGTTGTGTTTAATGGGCTCAGACAACACCACTCTTCAGAGGAAGAATAAAGGTCAGCTGCTATTAAAAAAGGAAAAAAGAAATCTATCAGCTTCTCATTTATGTCTGCTTAAATCCTTTCTCACGTCTCCTCCCAGTTTTAAATGTTGTTTCTTATCTATTCCATGATTAAAGAAGGCAGGGAGATGTTTCCATCCTTCCCTCTCTTTAGGATGTTCTTCAGTTATTAACAAGCACATTGTGCCCTCACACAATAGACAACTCCTTCTTTTACGATTCAGAAGCAGAATCGAAATGGCCTCTCCCAAGCACTGCTCTCCCTCATGTTTTGCACAGACCCATGCAGCACTGACACACAAACAGTCTGACTAGGATTTATCATTAGCACTAATAGAAAATGCATTTACTGATTACAATTCCCAATTGTAGCAGACGAGCAAAGAGCGAGGGCACAAATGGAGGTGCAGAGAAAAATCATTTCTGCATTCTTCACAACAGGTGACTGAGGATGAAGCAAGAGCCTGCACTGTTTTCATATGGGTTTGCAAGGAGGAAACTGCTGCACCTTCTGATAATCATGGGCAGGAGAATCTGGGAGGGACTGTAGCACAAACGGATTTTCAGCTCTGCCAGTTATATTCCAAGAAGAAAACAGGGCTGTTCACTGAACGTGCCACATGGCTTTATCCAGCCCTTCTCTTAGACAAGTGTTGTTTTGCTAAACCAGCAACTAAGGCAACTCCTCAAAAACAGAGGCTTCAGAAAAAGTCCTGCACTGCTAAAAGGTTGTTTAGCAAATGGGAGCACCTGATCATGCCACACAGGGGGAAAGTCTCCCTCTTCTTTCTCCCAGCTCCCTTAGGAGCCTGAGGAAGAGAAGGCCCTCTCTCCCCCTCCTCTGGCGAGCAGTGGGAAGGAAGTGGGTTGCAGAAGCTGTCGTGTTCTGTTACCCTCCAGCACATTCCTGAAGGAAACTTTCCCATCTGAGAGCACCGCAGAAGGCATTTGGTGGCCAACCCCGGAGGGGCAGTGGGATTGCGAACCCAGTGCTCCAGCAGCCCAGCTGCACTAGCTAACCCCCTTCTAGGGAGGGTAGGGGATATATGACCGCAGAGACAGCTCCACTGCAGGGTTTCAAGTACAAGTCCATCCTTCCCCAGGTCATGCAAAGTCCCAGCAGCCTCCTCAAACCCCTCATTTGTTCACATTTAATCTCTGCCATTCAAAAGTCCTTCCTTGATGAAGGAACATGGTGGATGAGGGACCAGACTCAGAAATCTTTGATTCAGAGCACAAACAGCTAACTACTGATAAGGTCATAGAATCAGCTAGGTTGGAAAAGGCCTTTAAGATCATCAAGTCCAACTGTTACCGCAGGACTACCAAGACCACCACTAAACCATGTCACTAAGGGCCTCATCTACATGGTTTTTGAACATCTCAGTGAATTAGGGTCTTCCAGCATATAGTCACATCCCCTATGGCCAACCTACTTGCCAAGGTTCCGCATATTAATTCTTTTCTTTATATACACACACACAATTACAAGTGACATGTATGTATTCAGTCTTCCTTCATATTTCTATGGAAAATGCCCCCACCCCCAAAGACTTGTTCACCAATTTTAGCAGCTACAAATTTTTTGTTGGTAAGTGCAGTTGACAGGAGAAAGTCAGACCTACTGACTGCTTAGGAAGCGTATTTAGAAGTAACGTACGTTCACTTCATTCTGCTTTTGCCACAGTTACAGACTACTTGCCCCCTGGTTTCACCAGAGCTGGACAGAGGCTGCATATCGCTTGAGAACCTCACCATGCAAATATAGGTAAACACTTAAAAATATCCACCACAGTCTTTGTAGTTGCTCAACCAGTAGGCAATAAAGTAATGAATAAACGCAAAGTAAAAGGTTGACAAAGACAAAAAAAGTGAAAGAAATGAAAAATAACTACCTACCTGTTCTCATTTTAAAATCACAATAATTCAAGGCAGGTAGAAAAAAAGAGCTGTGTGAGATTAAGTGACTCAAAAAAGGAGCTGAAATCACTTCTATAGGATTGGGNTGACAAGACAAAAAAAAGTGAAAGAAATGAAAAATAACTACCTACCTGTTCTCATTTTAAAATCACAATAATTCAAGGCAGGTAGAAAAAAAGAGCTGTGTGAGATTAAGTGACTCAAAAAAGGAGCTGAAATCACTTCTATAGGATTGGGCCAGTCTTACCACTGTTTTTAGCCCACTGCACAGCAACTCTGGTTTCCTGTTTACCTGCTTTATGCAAGGAAGGAGCTTATCCTGTCAACACTTCTGTGTATCTGCAAAAAAGCCCAGCCAAGTAACTAGGTGAGCAAACACACATGAGCTACTGTGCTCCCAGAAAAGCAGTCTTGACACAAGATTTTGTATTCCACATATTTGACAATTTTATTGAACTAAAATGATGAATTTTCTGCCTCGCATCACCCAACATTAACTCTCCTGAGTGACTCAGCAGTGAGACACAGAAATGCCAGAGAAAATAATCCTGTTCCACCTTTTCCATATGGAAAAGAAGTGTCTGCACCATGAAACTTCAAGGGTGTTGGTACTAAAAATCTACTGACATTCCATCTGTAGAGTAGGACAAAAAGGATCTCCCCTATTGCTGTTACAGCAGGGAGTCCTGAGCATTCACACAAATTGCATAGTCCTTTGCACATCTGATTGATAGAGAACAGCCAGCACTGGTTTTAGGAGCTGTGGGTAGCTGCTAGCCAGTTAAAGTCCACATAAAACATGCCTTGCTTGGACCTTGTTTGCACTGAGGGATCTTTGCACTGCGGTAGTTATAGCAGCTACTGGTCTTTGCTTTTACTGTCTTTACAGCTCATGGGCAGCATGACTGCTGGTATATCTGTATGATTTCCAATCTGAAACCAACTGCTTGAGAGCATTGGGCACTGTTTCAGGTTCCTGTGCCAGTGAAAGCCCTGGGGTGGCCAGGCAAAGTGATGTGGAGATCTCAGACAAGAGGAAGGTGCTGTGCCAGCCCTGCCAGCCCCCAGCACAGAGTTGCCCCTGCCCCAAGGGGGCTGCTTCACTTTCCCCTCATGGAGAAGAAGGAGCTTGCTGAGCAGCTGGGATGTGGGGTGCAGGGAAGTCTTTCTGGGACACAGGGCACCCAAAGGCTGTGGAGGTGTGTGTGGATGCTCTGCAGAGCTGACTGCATCCAGACATGCAACCCCTGTTCTGTTGGGCAGACGAACTTTTAACATCCAACTTCAGGTGGCCCTGTGCCATCTGATGCTCCTGTGCTATACGGTCCTGTGCTAAGCCAGAAGGCCCAGTGCTCTGTCACTGGAGCAATTCAGGCTGGTTGTGTGAAACTCCATGCATAATGGAAACAGGCCGATTTACCCCTCACTCTTCACTTTTCTTCAGAAAACACAAGTCATAAGGGGACAAACTGCTCCCTGCTCTTTTGCTCTTTGTGTACTTTCAATATGAAAAATGGGCTGGTGGCATGTACAGCTCTCACAGCGGGGGGAGACGTGCCCAACCACAGGATATATGCTTCAGGATGTTCTTCTCTTGCCACTCTGGGGGACCATGGGGCTGGTCTGGCTGCCAGGGGGCTGCTATGACTGCCGTGCCTGTTTAGAAATAGCTCCTTTGGTCTGCAAGCATTCCCTTGCAATAATACACTGCTTTATGCTGTTTAAATTGATCCAATTGCTCTGCTCTGTCTACCCTTCAATGAGACATGCACGCTCTCAGGAAGGACACCAACAGCAATCCCTTACCTACTCATACCCACTTAGAGACAGCAGCACATCAAGTCACACTGTGTGAATTGAAGCTAGTGATGTTTTGTAACCTTTCCCCTGCTGCTGCACTGCTGCCTGTAACCACTTCACAAGCCAACTACAAGTGTCCCCAGAGTGCACTCATAATTTAAGCACTAGCCCACCCACATCAGTGTCACCCAGACAATAGGACACAGGAACACAAGCACACAGGCACAGACCCAGCAGTCAGCGCACAACCGTTGGCTGTTCTTGCAGCCCATCCCTTTCTTTTGTCTGTACATGGTCTATTTAGGTTGGAAGCTCTCGGAGGCAAGTTCCTTAGCCAAGATATTTTAAAGGGCAATCAGCAAAGTTGGGTTGTGATACTGAGAGGGTGGCGTGCTGTGGAGCATGCAGCTAGTGCTAGCAAAGGAAGAAAGGAGTCCCAGTTCATTCCTGTTATACGGGCAATCAACTTGTAAGAACCACCTTTACCTCTACACATTTTCTGCTAAGTAGCCTTTAGGCACTGCAAGTCTTCAGGTGAATGGAAAGATCTGATAAGCCATCACTGAAATTTATATGGTGGGTCTCTTCCCATAGCATGATGATTCATTTTCTCATGGTTTCTGAACTGTGTGTTGGTATAACAGTTTCCAACAGATGGAGGCACTTGCAGCAAGGAAGTGAAAGTAAGCACGAAATTAAGGCATTTAGTATTATTTCAGCTGAGATAAAAATGTTTTTTGAGAATAGCTTGGCTTTTCCTTGCATGAAAGACTGAAGGTGGAAGTGATGTGAAATCCTCAGAGGAATCATTTCTTCCCAGTCTGACACATGCAGCATTCCCTGCTTCTGCCATGAGACAGGGAATGCTGGCCCCTCACTGGCTCAGCTGACTCCCCTTCCAGAAGCTGCTACGGGAGTCTGAGTGTGTGGGCAAAGGTTGGATTGGGGATAGCACTGGCAGATCAGGTGCACTTAACAGCACCAGCCCTCAGGATTCCTTAAAAAAGACCTATGCCAGGCAAGAGGGTCTTTGAAGATCTACTTCGGAACAGCTATAGGTCATGGGCTTTCCTTGAACCTTACAAGTGAGATGGGATCACTTAAGATCAGGATCATAGAATCATAGAATAATTAGGGTTGGAAAGAACCTTAAGATCATCCAGTTCCAACCCCCCTGCCATAACCAGGGACACCCCACACTAAACCATGTCACCCAAGGCTTCATCCAACACTGACAAGGGATGGAGCACTCACAACTTCCCTGGGCAACCCATTCCAGCGCTTCACCACCCTCACAGGAAAGAATTTCTTCCTTAGATCCAATCTAAACCTCCCCTGTTTAAGTTTTAACCCGTTACCCCTTGTCCTGTCACTACAGTCCCTAATGAAGGGTCCCTCCCCAGCATCCCTACAGGCCCCCTTCAGGTACTGGAAGTCTGCTATCAGGTCTCCACGCAGCCTTCTGTTCTCCAGCCTGAACAGCCCCAACTTTCTCAACCTGTCTTTGTATGGGAGATGCTCCAGTCCCCTGATCATCCTCATGGCCCTCCTCTGGACTTGTTCCAACAGCTCCATGTCCTTTGTATGTTGAGGACACCAGAACTGCACACAATGCTCCAGGTGAGGTCTCACGAGAGCAGAGTAGAGGGGCAGGATCACCTCCCTTGACCTGCTGGTCACGCTCCTTTTGATGCAGCTCAGGATACGGTTGCTTTCTGGGCTGCAAGCACACACTGAAGCTGGCTCATGTTTGGCTTCTCATCGACCACCACCCCCAAGTCCTTCTCCGCAGGGCTGCTCTGAATCTCCTCTTTGCCCAAGCTGTAGCTGTGCCTGGGATTGCTCTGACCCAGATGTAGGACCTTGCACTTGGCATCTGGGGGTGTTCTTAATTGTGTTTGACCAAAGGTGTGCCTGCACCCTCTCCAGCTACCTTTCCCAGGAGGCAAAAGGAAATTTCCATTCCTGAAAAAGGACTTCTTGGGTGAGCAGCTTTTTAAGCTCCTTCTCTAATCCTGCTCAGCAATATTATTCCCTCTCTGCTCCTCAGCATCCTGCCCTTTGACATATGAATGCCAAAAAAGTATTTGGGAAAACCACATATCCAATACAGGATAATCACATTTAATGTCCAGCTTAACCTTCAACGTCTCAGGCCCACTCAGGTTAAATCCATGTAGCCTTTTCATTCTGCACCATTTTCAGGCACCTGGTCCATTAGCAAATCTTTCAGAGCAATGTAAGTTAAAACAATTCAATGAGAAAAACAGAAAGAAGCAGTCAAAAGAAGAAAAACCTAATTTTTCAGCAGATGTACACAGTAGGTCAAATGGCCTAAGGGAAATATTTAATTTAAGAGTCATACTATTTCTACCAAGTTTCCTAACCAAAAGTATTTTCATCAGGAGCACTACTCTTGATCTGGTTACTGCTAATGATTTTCCCCATGGACTTAGCTCATAAAAACATAAATTGCTTTATGAATCATAGAATCATAGAAGTTGGAGAAGAAAATGATGGGTTAGGTCATCTTGCCCTTCTCCCTGACAGTGCAGCATTATTTCTTTTTATATATATATATATATATGAAAATAAGCATTTATTCAGAGCTGTGGAATAAAAATGCTAAGTTCAAAAGAGTTTTTAAAAATACATAATGAAAGCAGTGGCGGAAGAGCCAGATTCTTAAGTACCTTGGCTCTCTCTGCAAGCCATGACAATTTGATGGGAAGTATAGTCTGGATAGGCACAGCCAGAAATTCAGTGGCATAAAAAGGACAATGGTGTAAGTCCTATACACAAGTAATTATCACAATTGTAAATGCAAACCTGGTATTTACACAGGCAAATATCCTGCGGGGCAAAAACCCAGCCTTCGCAGTAACCTTGACCAAATGTTCAGTGGGATGTGCAAGAACCCGAAGTCTGCAGGCCTTTCTGCAGAGTAAAGGTGGCACATGTGATCATACACACCATGTTACTGTCATGTATCATGACATATCCATGCATCCCAGTGAGCCAAAAAGCCTGTGCTTTGCATGTTTGCTTTTGGAGCCTTTGGTTTGAGTATTTTTCTGTTTTCCGAAAAATGGTTTCAAATCCTGCTTTGTATTAC
Source organism: Agapornis roseicollis (assembly GCA_002631895.1). Classification (NCBI taxonomy): domain Eukaryota; kingdom Metazoa; phylum Chordata; class Aves; order Psittaciformes; family Psittacidae; genus Agapornis; species Agapornis roseicollis. Next base: position 289,451 of record NDXB01009325.1, read on the forward strand.
TTTTTGAAGATTTTTCCCTGAGCACACCTAGTTGAAAAGGCTGTCCTTGTGCATTCATAACCTCCTCCACTTTGAGGATCCATCTAACACTGGCTTAGACACTGCTCTTGATCAGATACTCTCTGAAGACAGACGTAGATGTTTCTGTTATATCTTAAGTTAATCAATCTTAGAGGTTTTTAGAAAAGGTATTTCTATGTCCTATAAAGTTCATTAAAAACAGTTCTGGTGCAAAGGTCTGACTGTGGTCCCAGATGGCATCCATCCTCAAAACTAGCCCCTTACCTTCCAGCATTTTCCTCAGAGAATGCAGACACTCAGGAGAACTCAGGCTCTCTGAGAATGACTATAAACATGTAGTAAATGAACCAAAACTGCTGCTGGAGTTGGTTTCATACTTCAGCATATTTCTTCTAGATCTCTGTTAGACAGCAGTATCTGATTTTGTTACCATTACTCTCTTCCCAGATTTATTTTGAATCAGGACACCTTAGAAAACACACCTCGGTATTTCTGTAATTTCTTCAGTTTAAGCAAGTGAGTGAGGCATGGGTCTGCAAGCATGAACATTCCCAAATACTGATTTCTGAAACTAGAAACACTCCAGCAGTTCTTATCCTGATTCTAGTCTCAATACAAGGAGGCTGATAGCATTTTAAATCCCTTCAGTACATGGCATGCATGTTTTGATTCGTCTAACCACAAATCTTGTGTGTGAGTTGCACAGGTAACACCCCTGTAATCTATTTCTGTACAGGTTACATGCATAGCCTGTGATTAAATTGAACTGATGCAAAATAGGATACACCCACCAACCTAAAGCATGGCAAAATAAATGAGCAGCCCCAACGCCTCCAGAACTGCCTCAGAATGGCGAATGCATTTCTTTTTTAACTTCACAGCCTATGGTGTGTCTTGTCAGGCCAGTCTGTATCTCAGTCAGGTGTATGAAGAAGAGAGGAGATACCAGACAGATTGCAGCGGCCGCAGAGATTCAGAAACCCTTGGTGAGAACTCAGACTGAAGGACTTTGCAGCCCACTTAAAAATGAATCCCTTCCACGCTGCGTCAGGAATGACTTGGTGATAATGGGAGCTGTGCATTCCTGCTGAGGGGGGGCCTGACCTTCCCCTGACATGACAAAAGCTTCTTCCACTATGCAGCTGATTTGCCTACGACGAAGTGAAATCATTTACAAGGAAGCTTTCACATACATTTGAGTTGGGGAGATACATATGTTGCTTCAGTATGTATTGTATCTCTACTTCCTTTTCAAAATGTAGCATCTTATTAAATATTAACTATTACACCAACTGAAGAATTGATTTACAACAGCAGGTATGCCTGCAGGATGATTTTGTTTCTTACCATTCTAGCGACTCATATTCAGAAAACGAAAGCTTATTTGTTGTCTGCAAACTATGAACATGCTCAGGTTAATTGCATACGCAAATCTGGAGCTTGCATATACAAATATCTTCTGCTATGTTCGCAGCTGCCTGGTTCACCAGAGATATTTTTTTAGGGTAACTCAGCCACAGTTTTCAAAAAGAATAAATTCAAACTAAATAAGAAGCCTTACCCCAGCAGCAGTATTTTTTTTAAATTCTGGCCCTGAATCCAAAAAGCATAGGTCAGATTTTTCCACTACATGCATGCAATATCATGATGCAACTCAGACAAACAAAGGATAAAGAACAAAATGCCCAGGCAAGACATGAGTTTTCTAAGCTATTTTAGTTGAAGTTTCAGACCTTTCTTTTCTCACCCACAGATCCCTTTCCAGTTAAGCAACCCCAAGCTGTGAGTCTCATTCTCTAGTGGGTGTTTGAATACTGCTGCTCTCTTCTCCAGGGATGATTCCACTTAAGCAACAGCCAGAACTTGTGCCAAACGTGCAGGAGGAGTGCAAGAAACTAACCACAAACCTCAATTTACATCAGGGCATTTTGATAAAAATATGAAAATGCCCCATTCAGGCTAATGACTGAGGTTAATGATTGCCTCTGGTAACAGGCAGTGCATGTGCTGCAGAAGCATCTATACCTGCCCATCTGCTCCACCCTCACTTCACCCTGCAGACAAATCAGCCTGCCCTCACCACCAGAACAAAACAACTGCCTGGGTGAGAGGTGCTGGTATTCCCATGGAGACATCAAACATTCTCCTCCTCCTGGTACTTAAATCTTCAAAAAGCTGAAGGAACAATAAAGAGAACAGATTGTCTGCCTGTGAAAATGGGTGCTCCTAACCTATATGACAGCTCGAGGTATACAGTGAACTCCACAAGGCAGCAACCAGGTGTCCTCTCTCAGGCACATATTTATTTTTGCAGGGCGGCTGAGCTTGAAAAGTTAGATCAATGACATATTGGTTTCCAATGCTTTAAAATCCTCTTAACATCTGAAAGGCAAGACTAGCAAGAAATGATGCATAAGAAGGTATATGCTGCCCACCTTTTACCAGCATCCCTTCTGTCAGCTTTTGGGTATGATCCAAGATATCCCTGGATAAATACTTTAGAAATTTAATGCAAATCATATTCTAGATCAGCTGGACACCCACGAAAAACAAGGCTTCGGGAAGGCATAATTAAAACCATTCATAGGCCAGCCTTGGCTTAAAACATGCCCACTGCCCACATGCACTGGATATAGCTGCATTTCATGAGGCTGGTGATGAACCCCTACACTAAACCATCAACCTGGTCTTCTGCAAATGCTGCCATTAGCTCACTTACTTCTGGGTTCGCGAGGTCCGTCCACGGTTATCTTGATGGCTCTGTGGTATGTGGCTACTTGTGGCGGATTTGTGAAGACCGTGATAGTCAGTGTGAAGCTTTTCCCTGCAACAGGAAAGAAAATCATTACTGAGCGTATGTGTAGGGAAAATGTGTACTCCTCATTTCAGATAGCACTCAAATACACCAAATGGCACTGAAACACTTTAGCTGTCCATAATTTAAGACAGACATGTGCCCAGAAGACAGGTATGTAACCCCACAAATGCCTGGCACTGGATGCATTCCCTTTGTGGCAGCTACTCAAGGCTTTTGGGAAAAAAAATTAATTTCTATTTAAATGATCTACACTTTGTTTTTAAAAAGGAGGTTACCCCCTAACAGTTAGAGTTTATCTGATCTACATGACTGCTGGTACGTTATCTGTGCTTTCTACAGCATGTTAGTTCAGAAAGGCTTAGGAATCATATCTGACTCTTCCAAAACTGCCATGGGAATCTGATCAACAGTGCTTGTTAAAATTAAAGAGAACTGGGTGCTCAGATCCCCTAGGCAGATCGTAAAATCCCACGCTTTGTGGTTGGAGCTAGCATTCGATCAATTCCATATTGCAAACCAGAATCCCTTCAAAATAATCAGCTACTGCCATGCCAAGAAACAAGAGAATGGAAAAAAAAATCCCTACAGCTTTTCCACAGAGAATTAAAACATTTTATGAAGACATAGCGGAGCATTAGGCTTAGTTGCTTTATTATTCTGTAAGAAAACTGTGAAGGCCTTTCAAAATTGTTATGTGCATGCCATGGCTCTAAGTTGGGAAAAGTACTCATTTTGATGGCTGCTGGGGAGGGCTTTGCATCCCCTTGTGACTGCAATGTATTCAGATCCTGCTACCCCCAGATTTGCTTTTGGGAAATGCCAACATTTACTTCAGGCCTTTTTAAATAACAAAAGTTGACATTCTGCAGCTCTGATAAGACCTCATACATGCATTCATTGTGGCTTTGGCCTGGACAACAACACAAACATTGCCTGTCAGCAGGTTTAGCACAGTTATCTGAGCATCACAGAGGACTCAGATACCTACAGGAAACTTTGTTATCAGTAGGAGACATCAAGGGACATCACCCCAAGTTAGATAACCAGGAACTATTGTAAGAAAATTAGGGCTCTCCTCCTTTGGGCACATGCTGTGTGAGCTTTCCCATACAGATCAGCCTGTTTTATTTTACCACTTGGTTCCAGCCCTCCTTCGTGCTGAGTTCGTTCCCTTTTAAGACTTCACATTGTTATTGTTTGCTTCATTTACCTATATAAATAAATACAAACTTAAATATAAGTATAAATGTAAATGCCTGCCTCTAGCATCAATATTTCCCCTACCCCCACCCCATGCACATTAACTTGCAATTCAATAAGTCTCTTAATGCAGTTCCGACTTTTGGTGCTAATGGTCTGCATCAACATCACGATGAACACACACACATAGCTGTTACTGGAAATTGTCCTCATCACGTCCCTGTGAATTAGGAAGGTATTCTCCCCACTCTGTGGATGAAGAACTGTGGAGAGATAAAGTGTCTTGGCCACAATCTTACAGGAAGCCTGTGGTCAGCGATGCTAACCGCTTTGGCTGCTGCAACTAAATCCAACTATAATCCTGAGCCACAGCCCTGACAAAACAGAAGCTGAAACACAAGCCTTGCAAATCCCAGGTCAGTCTCTTCCCACCTCCATGTCCTCACTAGAAAGCAGTTCCTGAGATGGAACGAACTGCAACAGAAGCAAAAATCATCTCAGATCCCTGTCTCAGGGCCTTTGGACCTCAGCTCTTGGATCCTACATCTACCCAGACCAAGGATGTCTGTGTCCTTGACAGTCTTTAAATACCAGAAATAGTTTATTTCCAGAAATAGTTTCCCTGTATCATTATATACAACACTGGTATTTCCACCTTGCTTCCCATCTGTGGCTTTGGCTTGTTTGGGATTTTTTTGACAACTGCTGATGCACTAGGTAAGGTGTTTCTGCTGTTCTGCTGGATTATGTAGTCTAATTATTTCTTTAGATGTTATGGATTGATTTTCCAGATAGAAAAGAAATGCAGTATAAAATTATAACAGTGGTGAAATGTAGTAAAATGTGGCCACAGTACCAGTCTACAAGAATAAAGAAGAGGGACGTGAAGTTACTTTCAAGATTTTCTACAGAACAGACTAGATCTCAGAGACTGTATATGGTTGTGACACAAGCTGGCAAAAGCAGGAAGATACTTGGCTTACTTCTTGTTGACAGAAGACTATTCATTAACCACATACTGGTTAACCACAGGACTATATAACCATAAACCTACGTGTCACTCATTGCTGCTTACCAATAATTCTGGCTGTGTTTTTTCCCTAGTTATTGTGTTTCATTAAGTGGTTTTATCACTTTTATTCATAGCTTCTACATTATTCATCTTTTATGTGTCTGGTTGACAAAGGCAGATTAAAATTAGAGGTATTGTTAGTGAAATCTGTGTTTTATGGATATACCTGTTTTGGGATGACAGTAGGACTATAGACGTCTCCTCCTTGCTTTTATATATTATGATACAGCCATGATACAGATTTTTATTTTCAACACGCTCTTGCATAATACACTTACACACAAGTGTAATGCATATACACACACACATACATGTGCAATGTGCAGCAGACTAAACTGGTCGAAGCAATACCAGATTAGTCAGTGGAGGCTGTATTCAGCCTCCCTGGCATTGCAGTCTGTATTATATGCCATGATTTCTGATGCTTAAGAAGTGGACCCTTCATAACTGTTGGCAGAAGACCTACACTGAGCACTTAGTGTTTCTGCTGAACTCAGGAAGGGGTGGGTGCCACCAAAACAGCCTAAGTGATGGACTAACCTCTCTAGTGACTGTAAAGTGGGACCAAACACCTCAAGGAGGCATTCTGAAACACTGGCATGGTCTGGATGCCTTCAAGAGTCATGATGACAATTTGAAGATGTCCTAGCAGCCTCAGCAAAACGGCAGGTAGTCCTTAATGAGCTAACATCAAAATCTGAGACCCTCTGTGTTAACCAGTCCCATGAAGCTACAGAAAACCATGCACAAATTAGCTTGGGTCTGTGGCACATCCCTCAGTATACTGAAGCAAATCGCTACTGTGTCATCGTGGGAGTGTTTGCCAATGGTGTGAGGGTTGATGGGTGATGTCAGTGTCAATCTGTGCCTTGCTGGGGTGCAAGACTCACTTCAGAGGCTGTTGCTGTTTCTGTAACTATCCCTGGTAGTTCCTAATATTAGGCACAAAACACCTCATGAGCACAAGGATTAAATTCTCCAGATGTGGGGCAGGCCTCTGCCTTTGGAAACCCTTCCCACAGACATCAAGCATATCCTCATACGTGTAAGGGCAGAGCACAAGACTCACTGCTGCCATCAAGTCTTCCCTCACAAACAGAGTAGGAAAAATTGTGTGGTAATGTTTATTTTTGCAAGAGCATTAAGGCCAGAACTATCCTAGAAAAAATAATGGAAACAGCAGCATTTCTGGTCAAAATACAATACTGACTTTTGAAATGATACCTGGAGACTCTGATGATGGGTTTGCTAGAGGCTGTACTACCAAAAAAGCCCTCAGAAGTCATTGCTGATTTGACAGCTGAAGTCAGGTGAATTAAACCAGTTGTCCTGAGCTCATGACTCTACAGGATTGCTCATGAGATTCCCTGATGCTGTGCAAAGCTGCAAGAACTGAAGAGGAAGCACAAAACATAATGTTGTTCACCAGCACTTGCTCAGCAATACTGTTCCTTGGACCAGCAAAAGGTGAAGATCAGTTTCTAAGACCCAAGCATTTGAAGGTAATATGCCTGTGCACTGTACTGCAACACAGGACCCTGAAGTCTGCATTCAGTCTGTATCCCATCTGACAGAGGCTGGAAGCGAAACGAGCAGTGAACTCACATCATGATGAGAGATTATTTAAGTGGTCCCCCAGAACAGCACTGAAGGGCTCTAGAGGGAGCAATAGGCTTGTAAGTCGTGGTCCCTGGGAATGTTTGAGAGGAACCAAGGGGGAAAAATGAATCCCAAGTGACAACATGGTCACATGAAGCTCCGGTGCACTGATTTAGTCATCCTGAGCAGTTGTTATGACTAGATGGATCTGGGGGAGGGAACGCACACTTAAAAGTGGCTGCATGTGCAGATGTAAAGGGCAGTGAGAGCAGACACACTTTAGGGAAGAGAGGTCACATCTTGAATTTATCACTTCATTTTAATCCACCTTTCTCAGGCAAAAAGAGACATTGATTCCATTTATGAAGGTTCATCCAAATGAGGGCAGAAAAAATGAGTTAAAGCTCCATAAGTTTGCTCGTGGAGGGGGAGAAGAAAGGGAGGCCAACAGATGATGTGGTTATTACAGTTACTATCTTTTGCTTTGGAGATTTATTCTGATGAAGTGTCATTAGAGTTGTTTTGTTGTTTGGTTGGTTGGGTTTTTTTTAATTGTTACAGTAAATTATTAAATCAAAAGAAGAGGAAGAAGAAGGAAAGGAGCCAAGAACGCTTGTGCTGACAAGGACAAAAGGTATAGCTGGAAAATATGAAATGTAATACACAAATGCAATGCAAATTCTATTACAGACATTCCTATTACATTAGTGAGAGACTTCCAGGTTCTAGTAAGAAAGATTATGATGCTTTTTTTTTTTTTTTTTAAGCCAGCTTCTACTTTTTAGTGCTTATGTACTTACTTTCATTAAACCATGCTAAATGATCAATTTTATACATCTTTACAGTTTCTCACTACATCTTCCTGGGTATCTGCCAAAGTGAAGATGTCTGCTGCATTTTAATAACGTATATGACTTTATCTCTGGGCAGGACATAATACAAACACATACACATATTCATTCTTAAATGTCGACCATTACACACTGGGGCCAAATTTTGCCATTCTTATCATTTAAGCCCCTAAATGCTCCAATGTAATCAATAGGACTAGAAGGGTCAACATAATTTGACCCTTCATTAGATAACTGCTGCTCACCATATGAGTGAAATCTTTTTGTAGGTATCCAAGTTGCAAGTCCAAATGCTATGCTCAGGTGGTGACCCTCTTCTCCCGTCCCCAAGACAGTTTCACACAGTCAGAATCTAATTTTGCCTATTGCGCTTGGCCCAGTGGCTATTTCGTCAGAGAAAAGCTGCAGCTGAAGTAAGCGGCATCAAAAAAATAACATCTTTTGTTTACCATCAGCACCACAGACACCACAGAATTTAAATATGAGAAAAAACTGTTATTCACCTCATCTGCTGCAAATGGTTTACAAAATCTAACTGCCACAAGCCAACGGTCCAAAGAGATACATGTGAACATCGGAGAAATCAGTAAATCCAGGTGATGACCCCAAAAATGCAAGGACTGCCCATGCAAATCAGCTGCAGTGGCAACAGATCTGTTTTGGTGTTTATATGGACATCTTGCAGGTGCAAGCATGTGTCAAGTTGGAGATTCAGGAAATACACATACCTGCCTCCTGCCAAGCCAGCCTGGGTCAGCATAGAAGGTATACTTTTGAACATTTCTGTCAAGTGTCTCACTCCAGGAAGCTCTTATACCTGTGTTTACGTAGCCTCTACTTACCCAGAATGAAATCTCCATCTTGTTAAGTCAATAGGTGTTTTGTTCTGGATTTATATGGGGCCAAGTTGCCATTCAATGGCCAGAAGTGGCCCAGCCATAAACTTAGACCCATCTATGAACTACTGAAGTTGCTTTGCAGTAAGTTGTGGATGTGCAACTTGCTGCTGTAGGAGCAGCTCTAGCACTGGCTTCTTCCCTTCCCAGCTCCCTGCAGCACTATCAAATGCTTAAGCAAGACGTGCACTTCACTCTCTTCTCCTCCCTGCTCATTCTCTAACCATCTTTCCTGGCTAACAGGTGAATGCTATGGTAGAAAGCACCAGAAGAGCCTGCTTCTCTTGCCATAGCTCTATGAATTCTGGAGCTAGAAGGCTAGAAGAAGGTTGTGTCTGGGGTGGAATCATTTCAAGGCATTATTTTTGGTGAAACACATGTACATTTAACCTAAGGCAACACAGGAATTATATTATGCAACCAAAATTACATAACTGAAATCAAGTAACATTAATAGAGACGCTGCCAGCCCAAGAAGGCATTAAGACTGAATTTTACCCCAAGTCCATTATCTGGGTAGGGATAGTCCCTGGCACTCTGTCAAAAACATAAACCTAAGTCTGCAATAATTGAAATAATTAAGCAGATGCAGAAGCTGGTTCTATGCTCAGTGCAACTTAGAGCTGTTAAAACCAAGCTGGCTCAGGTCCTCAGCAGCTATTCAAGTGGACACATATTGGTGACAAAGAGCAAAGTTTCATGCATGTCCCTTGTCATTAGGCATGCCAGGCAGTCTACAAGACCTGTCACCAGCACTGTATGTTTCCCTATGCACTGGAGAACTCCTGCGCGGGTAGCAGGTCCAAAAGTTGTTTCCCCTGCCCTTTGCTGTGCTACAATGGTACCAACGTTCAAATCCCTATCCTCAGAAAAAAACCGATCCTCTTGCTGGAATAAAGAAAAAATGACAGCGTGCAGCATCCCAAAACCATGTCACTGTCAATCCCAAAGTCCTGTATTTGCTTGAATGCTGCTTTTTATCCATCACAGTAGGAAATAACATCTTTTGGATTTGATCTGAAGCCCTCTGAAGAATGATTCTGCCTTGCACAAACATTCTCAAGAGTTGCAAGGGTGGAACTCGGCTCTGTAAACAGGCCACACTTTTTTTCTCTCCTTTTGGGCAGATGTTTACATTTAATTTGACAAGAGTTTGTGTGCAGCCAGTTTCACTTCTGCGCTGATGAGCGGTTTCACTTCCTAGTCCCATGTGCTGTCATGATGACACCCTCCAACACCTCCTCCCACCTCGAAGGGGCCTCTGTGCTAATCCCTCCCCTGGCCATGTGCGTAAAAGCGCAGCTGCCACCGCTGCTGCTGATCCACTAGTTGCCTTAAAGGCACCTGGTGGCCAGGCTCTACTTCAGAAACCTGGATTTAAAATGCACTCCTTTGAAATGCTCATGTCTAAAATGACAGACACAAGGCACCAGTCTCAGCTGGATTCCTTCAGGTTCCTTCCGTCAGGTTACTACTATTTCTACTATCTTCACGCTATTATTTCACTCTACTGAAGTGAATGTGCTTCAGCAGAGATGCCACAAATGCACAATTTATTCTCTTTAGAGAAAAAAGAAAGAAAAGTGGCAGTTAAATAGCAGGAGATACCTGATGTGGGTACTAAATGGTCATGGGCATATATCAGGAAGGAAGCTGCGGCAGAAGAAAGGGAGAATAACTTTGATCCTATAGGAACAGGACATGAAATGAACTAACTGAGGAGAAGAGGCATAGGATTAAGAGATTTGGGGCTGAGGTGGCAAGAAGGACATCTCTGAAGCCAGGGTGTCCTACAATAGTCAGATGAAGGTGACACCCAGTAGTTAACATAGACATTAGTCACTTTTGTATGCCACCATCAACAGTCCATAAACACACAAACCCACCAGGTATTCTGCCTATATTGTGATGTTATCTAATTTCAGAAGAAAGAATATTTTAAGCTGTGGTAGGAATTTGGCTGGCAGGAACACTATTTGTATTTTAGCATCCTCAGGTCTAAATTCTATGTAAGTATCAGCTTTTAAGCTTTCTGATGGAGATGGCATATGTATACTTGTGTGTGAGTGTGTGCACCAGAGTTACAACAATGTCTGACAATATATAAAGAAAAGGTGCTTTTCCATTCTGTTCTGAAAGACAACCAAGTGACCTGTTTGCATTGAATTTTTAGGGTGGGATGCCTTCTTAGACTGAAAGCCTGCAGATCGAGTTTGCAAAATGGATTAAGGCATTAAAAGACTGGGATGGGGGGGTGGAGGGGGGAAGACCTTTTAATGGAAAAGCCAAGCAGCCTCTAACTATGAGTGGAGTTGCTGCAGTAACCACTATAAAATTCTTACGAACTTGGGTGGAGACAATAATTACAGCAGAGGAAGAATGAGATGCTATGGGGTGCCCAGCCTCTGTAGCAGAGTGGCAGCACAAGGAGATTACAACTTGAGCCTTAAAATGCAATGCTTATTGTCTAAATATTTTTAAGAGGTACTATATACATAATGTATACAAATGGCATGTCACTAATGTTTAAACACAGATTTTGCGAGTAAAATAGTTTATTCCCCAGAGATGACTCTAATAGAAATCTCTTATGCCCTATGAGTAGGCTACCCCAAAACCTGCAATTCTGCTTTTGAGCCATGGCCTATAGCATACCGTGGAATTTCACTGTGTTGGTGTTTTGTTTTGGTTTTACTTTCTCAATGCAGTATCATTTAGTTTTAACTGAACTGCTTCTCTATACCAGAGTTTGGGCTGTCTATGAATAAGTAACCAGAAATGACTTAGCCTCCATGAAGTGCGTCCAGCTTTAGGGCGGAAAGAAGAAACCATCATTCAGCAGACTGCTATGTCACTGCTGGATGGTTCAAGGAAAGGGAAAAAACCAGCAACAGGAACACCAGATGGAAAGGACAGTTCAAAACGAAGTAACTTAAATGAAAAGCTACCACCTTCTCACAGAAAATGCCTTGGGATCTTTAAGCCTAATAATAGTTCTTAACCCAGCTATAATTTCAAACCATTAATAAGCTTTTTGAGGCAGAAATTATCACCCACACTTTACAAGTGATGACAAAGACATGAAAAGGTTAAGGCCCAGATTCACAAGAGGATTTAGCTGCCTGAAGTGGGATTCAGGTTTGATTTAAATGCTTAAGTCCAAAATTACACCCCTCACACCTCCCGCCCCACCATCCACACGGTGCCTAGCAACAGCCATGGTGGATACCTGTGGGGGCTTCCCCTGCTGAACAGCCCCATGCCTTTGAGGCTGCAAGCTCAGCTTCCAGGAAGGAGCATCTCAGCATGGTCAGCAGGCCTGAACCCACAGTCTGAGCCTTCCTCTGTCCTTTCTCCTCTGGGAGATTCAGTTCAGGAGTTGCTGCTCGGGGCTCACCCACTGCCAGCCTCTCATGGTGGCTGCTTTAAGCATTAATGGCATTTCCCCAGGGAAGGTCTCTGTTTTGTAGGGTGCGCTTCAGATGCACACTGTGCACCTCCTTGAAGGCCATGGGCAAGTGCCTCTGGTGGGGTGCAGAATCCTCAGCACTGGTGGCCCCAGTGGCTGGAGGTCCTCAGGAAGAAGAGGTCCTTCAGGCAGACAGGTGCTGCATGCGTGGCTCTGGGGGCTGGTGGCTGCAGTGTTTGGGGTGAGGAGAGCACCTTGTTCCACACTCTTCTCCAAGGACTTCTGTATTTGAGCCCAGGATTGCTTCATCCCTCAAAGCCCTGTTCTCATCCTTTGCCTAACTGTCAGACCAGGAAAACCTCGACAATGGTTTGGGTGCTGTGGTTTTTGGCAGATCTTGTTCTGAGGCACCTTCATTTCATGGTGCATTGTCCCATGATCCTAGAAAATGCCCTTTGAGACCTGGATTTTGTCTCAGTTCCTCTCGCATTTTCCAGTACTGGCTTTCACTTGGGAGCAGCCCAACGCTGGCTACCTGTCCAGCCAGGTGCTAGCATACCTCAGTGCTCTGGTACGGTGCAAGACCTGAGAACAAACATGCTCCTTGCCCTACGGAGCAATGAAGACCTCTTGGCATGGCTGCAGGCAGAGGCACCAGGTACAGGGAACAAGGAAGGTTCACTGGAAGAGCAACATGCTGCTCTGAATACAAAAGGCAAGGAGCACTTACATGATCATCAGGGCCATTTTAACAAGTGAGGGACTTCCGCCTGCAGTGGCCTAAAGCAGGTGAACACCAAAAGACAACCTGACAAGTCACTTCTTCAGTAGCTAGCTGAGCATGGGAGTGTGCACTGGGACTGTTTACTCAGAGCTCATTTTCTTAGAGGAAGGACTCCTTGTGCTGTCATTACACTAATGCAATGCGCATTGATTTCAGAGCTCGGAAGAGGTCTGGGGTCACTCGATGGATATCCATACAGTCAGTGATGGGGTAGATAACACTGCCATTACGAACTCGGAACCTGCCAAGTTCCACCAGAGACAACGTCCAAACATAGAGCAACCCCTGTGACCTCAGATACGGACGTGGTTTCACTGGAGTTTTGGTGCACGAAGTCTAGCCTGTGGAAACTTTGTGGCCTTGGCAAAGTGTTCCCTCCAGTTCCTCCCTGAACTTCAGGGAACTGATGAGCATACACACCGCGCCAAGCACCGCCCCACTGAAGAGCTCTTATGGCATCAAGGCTTCAAAGCAGCTGCTTCATTGTGCCTCACCTCAGTCTCCAGAACTTCCTCCCCATGCACTGCTAACTTTCTCTCTGCACCACACGGCAGGTAGCTCCCTGTCCCCAGAGGGAACATTAGGAAAGGGTGGGAAGGATTTAGGATAATTCCTAGCAGCACACTCTGAAGCCAAAACCTGCTCCTGTGATAAAGGCTCCTGTGAGAAAGGAATAGCAATATGCTATATAGCAATATAGCAAAATAGCAATATAGCCATAAATGCTCCTGTGACAAAGGAATACCAACCTGTGCTGAGAGGCAACAGCTCTCAAAGGGGAGAGGCAGGAACAGCATCAGTAGAGGAAAGAGGACAAGAGACAGATTGATGCGGGATAGAGATGAAGGGAATAAGGTCAACCAGGAGAGGCTGAGAAAACTGTATTGAATGATGGGAAATGGGAAAAGCAGGAGGGGAGCAAAAGAGTTGAACAGTCACACAGCGTTAAGGTAAAAAAAAACAAGGCTATTTTTTCTCTGCTGTTAAAGGGTTTTTAGAAGGGAACAGAGACTGATTCACACTGCTGAGGGCTTATGCACATGACTATCCTGGAAAAGATTCTCCTGACAGCAATTGTAAGCCCAAACAAAATGGTAAGCATCCTCACTTCTGCTAATCCTGAATGAGCTGACAAGAACTGCATGCCTTAGGCCAGTCAGCTGAAGTTCACTAACCAGCCCTGAAGCCAAGGCCCTAATTCATCTCTCAGAATGATTTTATTTTGGTGGCAAAACAGCAGCTGTTATTTGAGCTGTAATACAGGTACATACATATGCAGGTACATAGGTATGCGCAAAAGTAAGTAATCTTTTTCTACCAGAACTCATGCAGCCTCTGAGGGAAGACACAGCAAAATAAACAAAAAAAAAAAAAAAGAAAGAAAAATAAACCCAAAGGAAAATACAAAGGCAAGCAGATCTCTTGAAACTACCTAACTTTTTCATCTCATTTTCCAATAAGTAGTAACCTCGCAAGCCCAATTCCTGTTCCTTTTAGCACGGAAAAACAAAAAAAGGAGAAAATGCTTGGAGGACAGTGTCTGCCTCATCCTCGTCATTAGCCCGAGTTTCAAAAATGTACAAGCACAGCTCTGCAGAACCAAAAAATAGATTTATTGTTATTGGACTGAGGGCAGTGGTTCAGCACTTGGCATGGCCACTGTTTACAGCAGTAATGCTCCCGGAGACAGGAAGTTCTCCAAATCACTCTGCCATTATTTTTCTCCTGTTGACGCTTTCTGATCAAGAGTTTTTTCGCCCAGACGAAATCTGAAGTAACCCAGCAGAGAGTGTTTGGGAGCTGGCAAAGCCAGCCGCAGTCATGCTCAGCCTCACAGACCACATGATGTTTTTCGAGTCAAACCCCCGTGCAGAGCTGCATCATACTTATACTTTCTTACACAATCAGCAATTCATACAAACCCGGCTGCACGTAGCGACTGTGTGCTGAAGACAACTCAGGCGGCACTGGTGTAGTGAGAAAGTCTTCTCCCCTCCCCTCCTCCTGCTATTACGTCCCTGCCAGAGGCCAGCACGGAGGCAGTGTCGCTCTGAAGGGGCTGGGTTTGCTGATCAACCTAAAGCTGTCCCAGGCTATTTGGCCTGAAATAGCCATCAAGTCCTCTGTACCAGTGCAGGGAGTCTACACGGAGAGTTCTTCCACAGCTACTCGGTTTACACAGAAATCTTGATTAAAACTAACAACACAACCAAGCAACCCTGAATCACTTACACATAAATCAGCGCTCCTGGCCTGACCGGTGGGAGGAGAACCCTGTGATAAACATCAACCCTCTAACACACACCGGGGGTGAGCACCAGTAGCGTGGCCCCTTCTTCTGGTTGCTTTCCTTTCCCAAGGGCCATGCCAGCCTTGTGCCCGGCATATAGCCCAATAGCAGGGCTGGAGGATGGTTCAAAGGAGCTGCCCATCTCTCTACTGCCAAAACACCTTCCTGCTGATTGTAGCATCCTGATAGCACCACATATTTATCAATCCAAAGTATAAATAAGTGGTTGGTTTTAAACTCAACAAATTGACTCTTTTTTCCAGTTTTGATTGCTGCTGGATTTCTTCTATTTTTGTCCTGCCTGGCAAGAGCGGCTCATTGTTACTCTGGTATCTGATACTGTCATTCCAATGGCTTGGACCAGAACCCAGAAGACTGCTTAATACTGATTTTTACGAGCCTGTTGAATAGCCTCCTCTTCTGTTTTGCACATACTTTTAACAATTTTGAATGCATTTAAGTAAAAAAAGAAACCAAATTTTAACAAAGTGCTCAAATAATGCAACCACAAGCTGAAGCTGCACAGAAGGAGCAAAATTCTGACTTCAGAAAGACTAATTAAAATAATTGGACTCAGAATCCAGGCTAGTAATTTCTGGAGTTTAAGTATTTTTGAGATCCCAGCTCAAAACTGGTTTTTCTTCCCCAAAATGATATCCAGAAGGAAGAGTCCTGATAGCAGAAACTGCTGGTTATGCTTGGTAATATCTCTCTCTCTCTCTCTCGTGTTCTCCTACCAGCTACACCTGTGAAAAATGAGTATTTCTTTGGTTCTGTGGAAACTGAAAACTCTCACAAAACTTATTCATGACTCTAATCCCAATAGTGGGCAGGAAACATATACATAGGCTCAATTTTCAGTCCTTTCCAAGACACAGATTTTAAAAAGGCCTTGCTGGAGAGCTATCATGAAGCTCCAGCTCTTAGCTTTAGATTGAGATCTCCTGCAGCAAGCCAAGACACCTCCCCTTTTAGCTACTATTATGATAACCTATTAATAATTTTTCATCTGGAAAACATGTTTATTTGTTAGGGTTTTCTTAATGTTACGTTCTACAAAGACGATAGTTACTGGGATTAATGATTCCATGAGGAAAATATGTAATGCCTACCAAGCCATGAAGCTTTCCCTCTCCAAAATAACTATTTATTTTTAATTTTATCCAATGAACCTCTATGGTGTCAGGCATTTTGCATCAGTTTTATTTCATCAGAGTAACCTAAACCAGTTCATTATACATTAAGAAAACAGTAGTAGCATTTTGAAGTTTGAAGTGCTTATGAATGGAGGGAGAAAAATAAAGATTAATTTATTTTAACCAGGTAATCAGGTTGGGGGGGGCTGGGATTGGCTGAATTCTAAAACTACATTTTTCTTTCAGAAAGTACTTACCAAGCTTACAAGCCAGACGGGCAGGTTTTCCCAGTAGCATTCTCAAACTAGGGTGAGGAATAGTAACTCTGGAGCCCAGCCAATTCCAATGTAAATCTGTTTTGTTCAGGAAAGTGAGCCAAATTGCTTTTCTACGACATCTCAATGTTTTGGGCTACCTGTGATATTCTCAGCTCCCATTCTGGGTGTCAAGAAAATCAAGTGCCCTTTGTTTTTTCTGTAATTCTGAGCAACAGGCACCAGCAGAGCAACACAGGGCAACCGCTGGCTGTTAGAGGTGAAAGGAACGCTGGAAAGCAGCTTGGTTCTCTAAGCTTTGGCCAGTGTTTTGGTGCATCTGCTCTGGCCGGCAGGCAGGAACAGACCCCCAAACAGGGGGAATCGCTGTAACCCTTTCACAGTCAGCGCAGAGCCACTTATGTGAAAATGTGGACAAAAGTCTTATGTTTGAAAGAGCCATTGGACTGTCTTGGTAGATTCCATGTAAAGCCCCCATAAGGAAATCTGAGCTATTTATCAAGACTGTCAAGAATGACAATTTCCTACTTTCTTATAAGGGAGAGAGCAGCGGCTTGCCATCAGTTCAGCAAGGCTTTTAGTGGGGATTATGGTTGCATCTGTGTGATAACTGTTGCACAGGGAACTGTCACTGGTCAAAGCTGTTCCTTATTCTCCAGCCGGGATTTTAAATCACCTGAGATACATACACAAAAAACATCCACTCTGACTGTAACCAACGTGAACTTTCAATCACTGCTCACATAATACTCCTGGAATCGCATTATCACTGGTGGCCACTGAACTTATACAAACTCAAGTATTACACAGCAAACAAAGTTTCTGTTAATTTTCCTCTAGTGAAGTATCAAAGGAAGCAATGCCCTTTGAAGCAGCTACCTTACGTTTTAGGTTTTATGCAAGTTCAACAGAACAGCACCTCAGAAATCCCGTGCCAAATGCACACAATCCCCACCTTTTGAAAACAATCCCCTGTTCCAGGAATAAACAAAAGCATACATTAGTCACTCGTTCCAAAGATGGGCAGCCAGTGGAGGTGATGAGATTTAACCTCGAAGACTGACTAATAGCAAGCAGCGTTCCTAAGTCACTCCATTGCTTAAAGGATCCCAAGCACCCGAATACGATACAACAAACAAGGTTTATGTCAGTGCATGAGTGATCAGCTACCAGCAACCACTTACAGCAGGGTAAGGGGCTCAACGATGCTCCCCACCAAGTGTTTCTATATGAATAGGGACTGTTCACTCTCAGCCACTGGATTTTGACCTTGAAAATCACACATTTCACTGTTACGATTTCTAGCTTCATTACCATGGTCAGGAACTGAACTACAGGTTTGTTTTTATTAGCTTCTCCACCACTTTGCCAGCTATTCATTTGAATCTTCTAAACAGTCATCTCTGAATCATAATGCAAATTCCATTTACTGAAAAGGTGGTACCTTTAATATAACAAATGAACATGTTTAATGACTGATACTTTTAGACATTACAGCATCTCTCATGTTTTCAGTAAATGGATATAATTTTCTCTGCATTACCCTATTATTATTCTTTGCTAGCATTACGAAGCTACGTTCTCAGCTGCGGGTGTTTTCCACCAAGTGCATTTTGAAGACAGCCCAAACAACATGATTTAAGAGACATCTCCCTCTGTATCCTCAGCTAAAAATGCTGCAGGATATAGAGGGACGGGATCGGCATTTTATTCTTAAAATGTCTTTACTGCTTGCACCTATGTTTCAACAGGGCCATGCTCTTCCATAATTGCTTACTGCATTTACATTGGAAGAATATCTACAGATGCATTTCACTTCAAAGGCAAATAAAGGCTATTGTGTATAATCAGGATAACTTCCTTGGTCTGAAGCCTGACCTGTCTCCCATTTGGAATAAAACATTTTGAGAGTGAGTGAGCAGAAGTGGGTCACCTTTGTAACTCTCCTGAGGCATGCTCATAACTCTGTTCATGTTTGTAAGGACCGTGCATGCAACCACATATAAGGATTTGGCTAAAATGCATGCATGGGGAAAGAGGGAGCCCTTAGTACTCAGTCTGATTCAGAGAGATAGCATCGCACAACTTGCTTAAAAAGGTAGCATACAGAAACCTATTTAAGTGCAGTAGACACTATTATTTTGATTTGTGAATGTCACAACACTGAATTGTCCCTAAATAACTCTGTTGTGTTGGGAACACAATAATGTTGCGTTCTGATTTTACTTAAAGATACGAATGAAACAGAAGAAAAGTACATAAATAAATATCATATGGGAGATGTGATAGTTTTTCATTCTTGAAGCTAACTGGGTTGTCTTCTGTGGGTTTGACTGAGCCTCCATGACCCATGCAAGGGACACTACTCACGGCAACAAGGGCAGTAACGCAGGAGAGTGCTTAAAATAATCTTGTAATAGAAAGGTAAACACAATTGCTCAGAATTTATGGGGTTTAGAATTATGGACTGGAGCCAGACAGTGAAGTTGCAAAGGGTCTTTCTGTTGATTTTATGGGCTTTTGGATCAAGCTTTGTACACCTGCTCACTCATACGCAACATGAGCCACACGTGTCAGGTACTGAATGAAGCTTCCTAAAACCATTTAATATAGTTCTAGCCTAAGTCAACTTTGACTCTTATTTGTTATTTATGCTTATAAGGCCTTTCTATTTACATGCTGGTAATTACTGGTTATTACAGAGATACAGGAAGCCAGACGCTAAACTCATCTGTTCCGTTTTGATTTATCCTCTCCATTTTGAAGGAGCACATTAAATAACACAACTACTGCATATCGTTCTACATCTATTTTAGAAAAGAAAAAACAGAAAAAGTGCCTTGTGCCTTCATCAGGTTGCAATGAACCCAGAAAACTTTAAGACCTATGCACAAATTACTTGCAATTTTAGGTTGACTCACCCTCTTGCAGAGACCAGCTTTTGCAGACAGTGTGCTGGAGCCCTGAAATGGTCACGAGTCTTTACACAAGCTGAAAATTCTCATTTTAAACTGAAAAACATGCTATTTAGTCTTGAACATGGGAAACACTGCGCTATTCTAAATTTGATTGGCCAGCTTCTAGAGTCAGACGTGATTTTCTGTCTATGTGAGGTTTTTGCTTTTTTTCCAAATGAGATTCCACTGTTTAAAAACTGAGGTAACGCAGAGGACAGGCTAGGATAAAACTAAGAAAAACATACAGCTAATTCTGAGCCTTTGGAACTAGCCTACACCAGATCCTGTGGCATTCCCTGCTGCAGAAAACTCCATAGACGGCGTCTTCAAATTCCCTCCATGTAACCTGAACTTGACATAAATGGTGAACATAACCCAAGTGTATCTGAGAACAAACACATACCTCTTCCACTTCTACCCACGAATCGGAGGTCATTGAACCTTGCTACTTGGTTTTTCATGGCAGCTGTGGCGTTTCTGAGCTCTGCAGAGTAGTTTTCATCATTTCCAGCCATCACTGTCACAAGTGTCCCATCAGGCACATCTCCCAAGGCCACCACCTACAAAATCAAGGGGCAGAAGCCTCAGCTTCCTCATGTGATGTTTAATTTGGGGAGCAGAAGATCAACAAGCAACATGATAAAATAGAGAAAAAACAGCACCAACAAAAATCTATATAGACTAAGAAGCTGTTTGGGGAATCACTTCTGTTCCTGGTTTGCTAGGAATAGAAAATAGAGCTACAGAAAATCTTTTACATTGATGCACCTCTGAAATGCACAGTGTAATTCATGTGTTCTGACATGGATAATACATGAAATAAACCTCCAAGGATATGCTTCTGTAACTGTCAATAAATAAATTCGAGTAAAAGGAGCTGATTCTGGTCTGATTTACATCAGTAGCATCACTTCTGAGCTCCAGCGGAGTCAGCACAACGATGGAAATGTAAAATTCCAAAGAAAACAAAAGCAAACCAGTCATCTCACAGAGGCAGAGGAGCAGAGTCCCCACAGCTGCACTAGTTCCTACCTTTTTCTCCCGCTGCTCTGAACAGAGCTGCCCCAGCACAAATTCAGAGTGAGTCCAAGGAAAAGCAGGCCTCGGTTGAATGTTTAATCACAACTTTCTGAACAACTTCTTTTTTTTTAACTTTAGAAGCCTGAGAGTAAGCCACTGACTTAAAACCTCACCCGCAACCTGATGGATGGAAACTGTGATCTGAACTAATGAAATCTGCCATCGCTCAGCCAAAGGCTTTCACCTGCTCTGAAATGTTTGCGCTGTAGCTCCTTGGTGCCAGCATCTATCAAACAAATATTTAGGATCACAGGATTTGCTGCATTTTTGATGCAGTGTCCTGAGAGATAGAGATTTACTAACCTTAGATTTTCTGACTTGTATCTATGATTTTAAATGATGAAAAATTTGTCGTATTGTCTTGAGCAAGACTGAATTCTCAGAACAAGTTTACCTTGCTACAAGGGAATGGATATCTGGTGCTTCTCTTGATTTACTGTGGCAGAAGTAAGAGCTTGAATTAGGTCCCCTATCATACTTTTTTTAGATCCCGTTTCTGTTCCCCCAATTAAGTCTATAGTAGCAACCTCAGAACTACTATCAACAAAGAAAAAAAAAAACAGAAAAAAAAGAGAAGAAAAAAGAAATCTCACTAGTTTTTATTTCCTCTTTTGCACATTCTAAAAGGAAGTAGTCCTGCATCATGTCCTCTGAGTTGCAGTTCGATATTTTTCCTTCCTCTTAGCATTTTCTAGCTTATGTCCATGCAGTTATAATTGGCTGAAAATTGTCATGGCCCAGTCTTATTTCTATTAGTTTCTAATTACACTTGTTCTTTCCACACAGGACCAGTGGCGTCTTCACTCGATATGTCTTTGATGCTTATTGCCCAGCCATAGCTACCGCTCATAATATGGGAAAGGTCTCCAGTCGCAGGTATTTCACAGCCTTTCCTTCTATAGGAGGCTGCATTTCTCACTTCCCTGCTCTCCCATTTGTCACCAATAACCCTTATTTTCACTTCCACATGCAAACTTAAAATCACTGTGTCAAAAATCGCTCTTTACGTATCTATTTTAACTTCCTCTTTCCCATTCCTCTGAAGCCCAGACTTTTGGGTGTTTGTTCTCCTCTGTGTGCTGTAATGCGTTTCTGCGGCCTGTGTTATGCTCAGTGTGTTTTTCATGTTTCCCTGATCTTGGCATAAATGATTCCCTGCTTGAACACTTGAAGCTGGGAAGTCCTCTCCTTGTACCATGTCATAAGTCACACTGGCCCGTAAGATCAGCAACTGCGAACCCAACGCACTCACCCAGTTCTTAACAGTTACTGTAAAGCCCTAATGCATGCACATATATTAAAGGCACAAGAAAGTGAAAGGGGAAAATCAGGGCATTACCCTCTCCTCCCTGTGATACAAATATTTGCATGTTTGTTTAAGGAAATATATGCTAGAGTTTTAAGGGATGAAAAACCTTCATGAATGTAGGGGAGCTGTCTCTTACAGGACAAGGATTTTAAATCCCTGTTTTCAAATTACGCTAAAGGCAGCCTCAGCAATAAGACACGTGAAGAAAATATTAGAAACAAGAAACCAGACTTAGAAATCACAGACAATAGAAATAGAAATACAAACATTTACATTACAAAAAAGACTAAACAGGTAAGTTGGGACTTGCTGACTGGAGTTATCTAGCACTTTGTTGTAGTCTTTAGCTCTTAAAAAAATGCATTTTCAGAGAAGCCAGAGGAGTATCACAGTTGCAGTGCTGCCGGGTATCTAAATTACCTACTTCTGCTGCATCAATCAAACAAAATTAGCCTTTAAAATAAAGATTTAGATTCTTTCTTAACAGCGTTTGGACAATTAATCTATATGGCACCTTATTAGAGTTATTGTGCATTATTTCCTAAGTTTCTCGGAATCATTCTTTATTTAAGAAAAAAATAATGTGTTGAAATGATCACTTTGGTTTGAAACGACATCCTGATCATAAACTCGTGACTGAATTCATCGTGAGTGAATTTTTCTAAGGAAATGTGAATTCTTTTTCTTGACACAATGGTTGTTAGCGAGTACTTAATAAAACTCAATTTTTTTTTTCTCAGATGCCATTAAGATGTCAGCATAGGAATGATCTGAACTGAATTTTCTAGTTCGTGGTCCAAACGATCTTAAAAAATACACCTTTCAAAATGACTTTGTGAATACTCAGCGTTTCTAGCGAGGTGTTTTTTGCATGTGGCAAACTATTTCGGGACTCACTGCTCAGCGCTCTAGGACGGAGTTTTGGCATGGGGGGTAAGGAGCACCGGCGAGCAGGTGCCTCCGAGTCCACCGCTTAACTAAACGCTCTCCTGGGTTTTGGGGCTGCTTTTACAAGCGTATTTCTAGGTTAAGCTCTCCCACTGTTACAAACGCCGGCTTTCCTCTGTTTGGAGAAGCTGACCCTTTCCTCTGTTTGCAGAAGCTGGGAGCGGGCTTGCGGCTGAACGCGGAGGGCTGCGGTGGCCGCGGGTTGGGGGAAGGAGGAAGGACAGCGGCCTGGGCTCTCTATCAAAATCAGTTCCCAGCCTTTGTTTTTCACATAACCAGGGCAGCCGTCGCCGCTGGGTTTCCCCGTGCCCGGGGAGCCGAGAGGCAACGGGGCCCGGTCGCTGCCAGACCCTACTGCACCGGGGGAAGCCGGGACCTGGCGGCGGCACCGCTTGCCGTGAGCCGCCTCTCGTCGTGTGTGTCCGTCCCCCCTGCCCCGCTCCCCGCTGGGAGATGACCGGGGCAGGCACGCGGCCACGCGTGGCCCGGCGGGAGCTGCCGCTGTGGCCTCTGGCCGCAAGGAACCCCCTCGTAGAAACACCGTCCGCGTTTTGGGGACTTCGGTGTCTCCCTTCCCGACGGGGCGGAGCGGGTTTTCACGCCTGTTCCACACCGTAACTCTGCCTTCCAGGAGCAGAGCTTCCCGAGTAATTAGCAGCAGTTGCCTAGTGCGTGGGTGACAGTGTAATAATTAATCTAAATGTGTGAATTTAGGCACTGACCCTGACGATTAGTTCCTCCCGTTCCCCAGACTCATATATGCGTAAAACAAGAGGACTCTCCAGACACACTTCTCCCCCAGACTTCTCCCTAAAGACGCCTGCCTCCTCAGCGGGATTTCCCAAAGCTCTGGGAGGTGATCTGGTTCCCTTCTCCCTCGTTTCTCTTCCCGCAAAAAGCCATCTGAAAGACTGAGGTCTGCTCGCCTCCAAAAAAGTTGTGCTGAAGCGGCCGGTGTTCAGCAATGACCGCAAAAGAAATCAAGAAGTCAAATCCCGAACCTAAATCTAACCCCGGGGCTCCTAGGAGCTACATGTCTCTGCGGCTCCCTCCTCGGAGAAGAGGATAACAAGAATAATTATCTTTTCCTTTCCCAGCTCGGAAGAGTATCTACACCGGTAGCAAGAAACCCACTGCATTCAAGAAGTCTGCGAGAGATCCAAGCCAAAAAAGAGTGCGATCAAAGGGGTGTGGAGGGGTGAATTTTACTTGAACCCTGCTAACGGAACACCAGGCCGGGAGAGGGAGGAAAGCGCAGCAGTTATTCCTTCCCTACCCGCAGCCGGCCGGGGGGCACCTCTCGGCAGCCCCGGCCCTGCACCCCAACACGGCCGCCGGCGGCCCGTGGCAGGGGGTGCCCGGTGTCTGTTCCCCCCATCTTTGGTTCCGTATTTACTTGGGCTACCAAGTGCGGATTTAGCAAAGGAAACAAGGGACATCCAAGCGACCGCAGGGTCCGTCCAGGCTAGGCCCTGACATTTATTTACTGTTCTTTTAGAAACAGCCAAAACGCAGCCAACGTGTGTTTTCCTCAGAGCTCCTGACAGCCTGGCCGGGGGAAGCCCAGCACCTCCCGACCGGGACCTGACGGTGCGTCTGCGGTGGCGGGCGGGTGTCAGCACCGGCGGAAGCCCCGGCAAGGCGCTGCGCCGCGGGACGGCCCGCAAAAGAGCCCTCCGCCACTGCGGGCGACTTCTGGGAGAGCCCGGGGCTCCTTCAGGTCCGGGACGCTTGCACCCGCCCGCACCGTGCTGCGTCCTGGTTCCTAGGGCACCCAAACTCCTCGGGCCTTGCCTTTTGCCTTGACATTTTTTCTCTCTTGAGCTGAGCCGCCTTTTACTACCAGAGTTATGAATGGACAACAGAGGGAGGCAGCAGAGGGGGAGCTCGCCCAACCCACTGCGTGCCCCCGCTGCCGCCGCTTGCTGCTGCCCGGGGTCCGGGCAAGAGCCGAGCCGCGACTGGCAGCGACCGCTGAAGGAAGGATGGGAAGACAAAAGGAAAGATAGAAGGAAGGACAGAAGGAAGGACGGAAGGAAGGACAGAAGGAGGGAGGTGCGGAGCTGGCTGCGACCCGCCGCCGTCCCCGACGTGTCCTCCCCGCCAGCACTGAACCCGGTCGGAATGCGGATTCGAGCCGGCGGATGCGCGCCCTGTGCCCCCCAGCCTGCCCTGCCCCCTCCGCCACTCCTACCCCCCCCCGCCAGAAGCGCGATTTTGGGAGCCGGCGAACTTACCTTGAAGGCGATGGGCAGCGTCTTGTTGCAGCGCCAGTGGGTGGGCAGCACGGAGCAGAGGAAGTTGGGGCTGTCGGTGCGCACCAGCTCCCCGGGGTGATCGGCCAGGACCTCCACCATGCTGCGGTCGGCGCCGCGTAGCTTCCCCGGCAGCGCGCCGCTGTGCTCGGCTCCGGGCAGCGGCAGCGGCTCGGTCATCTTCCCCGGGCTCAGCGTGGTGGAGGGCGGCGTGAAGCGGCGGCTGGTGCTGGTATCTACGGGGATACGCATCACAACAAGCCTTTTGAGTGAAAGACCTCCACAGAGTTTTTACAAAACAGCGAAACGAGCGGAACTCTTCAGCGATCTGCTCTCTGGGGACCAACATAAACGGATACAGGCAGAGGACCCGGGGGAAACTTGTTTCTACGCCAGTCCCCAAAGTTAATTTTTTGCTGAAGGCGGCTGAGATAGCGAGCGCGCCGAGACTTAACTCTTGGCTTCCTGGCGCGGCAGAGCAGATCACATTAATCCGATAAGTGAAAGAGGGGTCGTCCTTGCGGGGCTCTACCGCAACGCCCGAGCATCTACCCTGCAGCCGTGGCGCAGAAAGTTACCGGGGGACAAGCTCCTTTCAAACTCCCAAGTACCGTGGAAAAACTTAGGGAAGTCACATACAAGACGTGGTCAGAAACACATGCAAAGCCTGGGCTTCCCAGGGAGTCAGTTGCCTATCAGTTTCTTCCAGGTGATTTCTCTACAGTCCCAAGAGAAAACGAAATACATCAGCGTCTTCCGCAGGCAAAAGTTGCTCTTTAAGAGAGGGAATTTCGGGGTCAGTCTTCAGAGAAGGCGGTAGGCGAGCTTAGACTGCCTGATCAAAGGTCAGCTGGCTACGACTGCATCTATATATTCACGTACACACACGCCCGCGCACACACATATACCGTACTTCATAAAATATTTACAATATAATCTGTAGAGAATTTAAACACAACAGGAATCCATTAATGTTCTCTGCGAGACTTTTGGTTTTCTTTTTTTTTTCAAGCAGCCTTGAAAATGAGCTTCAGTAGTTTGGTTCGCGGTGCTCTAAGAGTACTCGTGTCATGACCTTTCAATCGTCTTTGCGCCAAAAGAAAACATAAAACCGGAAAACTCAGTGCATAGCATTCAAGCTTTAAATCTGTCTTTGCACTTGTCTTTGGTGTAACGTCTTTCATCAATTTAAAGAAAGGTCGCGGCCGATCGCAAGCTCTGAGGCTGAAAGGTCCACAGCTCAAAACTTGGGTTTGGGGATGTTGGTGAAATTGTGGGTTCTCTCTGTGGTTTTGTGTGTGCAACAGCGCTCTCTCTCTCCCACTCACGTCCTCCTCAGCAGTCAGACCAACAGTCTGCAACAACTTCGGCACTCATTGCCAATTCTTTTTTTTTTTTTTTTCGGTATCTGAGGCAGTCTTCCTCTAATTCGGCCGCAGGAACCGGCTGCTTAACAATATTTTAACCGCAGCAGCAGGTGGAAGGCTGCTTTCGGAAGCATGGCTTTTCCATCGGCCGCCTCCGGCCAGCGGGACGGATACCGCCAGCCTGCGCGGAGAGTCCCCGCGCACACACCGAAAACCAAGAGCAACCAACCAACAACAGCAGTAATAAAACCCCAACCCGATTAAGGGAAAAGAAAATAAAACAATACCAAAAACCCCAAAACCACTACTTTGAAGGAGTGAAAGCTTTTCTTCCGCAAAAGAGGAGGTGGCGGCAGGCGGGCGGTGGAGGAGCCGCTCACCCTCACGCAGACGGAAAGAAGCGGGCAAGACCAAAGCCCCCGAAGTTGCCAGCCAGGGTTAGAAGTGACAGCCTCCAGCCGGGACGACCGCTCAGAGGAAGCCTATTTCCAACAGCGGAGAGCTCTCGGGTCTTCACGTGAGCCTCAGGGAACGCAGCCTTCCTGCCGCCCGCCCGGCCAACCACGGCGCCCGGAGCTCCGCCGGGCCGAACCGGGCCGGGCTCTGCCGCTTCGCTTTGGGCCGGGCTGGAGTCCGCCCCGTGCCCCGCTCCCGCCGCCACCGCCGACGCCGGTATGAATGGAGGTGGCCGGGAGCGAGTCGGCTGCGGCGGGCGGAGTGCGGAGGAATGTCATTCCCCCGGCTGCTTTGCATACGGGGAGGGCGCCGGCCAATCACGGCTCTTTCCGGGAGCAGCCAGGGCGCGGCCGCGGGCCAGGGTCTCCTGGAATTGGCGCGCCCGCCGCCGCCGCTACCGTGGGGCGCGGGGGGTGAGCGCCGGGTCGGCGGGACGCCGCGATCACCGCAACCAAGCCTGCGGGAGGGAGGGAGGGAGGGAGGGAAGGAGGGAGGGGGAGAGGCAGGCCGCGGCTCCCCGAGCCCACCGCAGTCAGGGCGCTGGCTGCGAAGCCCGACGCGGCCATGTGCAGGACGCTCCGCGACTGCGGTTTGCCACGGGGTGCTTAGCGCAGCCGGAGCCTCTGCCTGCCTCCGGTACAGGTCTCGCTTGCTCTTCGCTTGCGGACCGCCAGTCCCTGAGGGAGCGGCTCGTCTTGCAGCGCCGCAGACGCCGCACCCTGCCGGGTAGCACCGCGCACCCTCCGGGCGAACTCCCGGCAGTGTTTGCTCCGGGGCTTTTTCTCCCCGCTGAGGGGGAGCACCCGGGCCAGCGGCCCCAGAGGAGGCCGCCGCCGGGCTGGCATCCCCTGCCCGCCCTGATGCTTCTCGCCCCCGGACAAGGATGCGGCCCCGAGGAGCGCCCATCGCCTCTCTAATTGTTGGGGCGGCCGCCGGGCCCTCAGCCTCGGTAAATTCCCCCCTCCAGACACAGTGCGGCCGAGGCCCGACCGGCGGGCGAGCAGCTCCGGGCTGGCGGCTCCTGCCCCAACAGCCAGTCTGGGCCCGCGGAGCCGGTAGCGAGGATGCTGGGTGGAGGCGTGGCTGTCCTTTCGGGCAGGGTTGGAGTTGGTTTGTTTTTTGGTTTTGGTGGTTTTGTTTCTCAGTTTTTGGTGCCTATCGCGGACGTCGTGGGCTCGCCTCTGGCGTAACCCAGGCTGGGAACGGGGCGATCCCGACCCGCTGCCGCCGTCGCGGCGTGCTCTTGGCCCGGGCTCAGGGTTGCCTCCGTCAAACTTCCCACCCCTCGCCTCCTCTCCCCGCCGCGGTCCCGCTGTGTGTCGGCACGGCCGCCCCTCCCCAAGGCCACCCGCAGGACACCGCCTCCGCCAGCTCAGCAGCCGCTGCCGCCGCGCTCCCCCGGGGCCAGCGGGCTTTGAAGGGGAGCGACAGCAGCTGCGGCGGGGCGGGGAACAGAGCGCCCGTGGGGTGGGCGCTGCCGCCGAGGGGATCGCACCCGGGGAGCCGGGCTGGGAAAAGACCGCGGAGCAGGCTGGGGCTGCTGCTCGCCGCTGCTGCCCGCCGCCGGGCCTTGCGCAAGGCGGCGGCGGTCCCCGGGGCGGCCCTCGGTGCAGCTCTGCGGCGGGGCCGGTAGAGGGGGCCCGCCGCCCGGCGTCGGCACGGCGGAGGGCACCCCCGGGATGAGAGAGGCCATGGGGCGACCCCCGGGGAGGGCGGTCGCTGCCTGCTCGGCCCGCTGCGGCCAGAGCGGCCCGTCCTCTCCAGAGCCTAGCGGGATCTGCCGTCCCGGCCCGTCGTATCCCCTGGGACAGCGCTCCACGGAGAGAGCCGCTTTGAGCGGCGGCTGGCCGGGAGCAATCGGCCGCTTCCCCACCGGGGCGCGCAGGGCGGGTCGAGGACAGGACATCGGGGATTCTCGGGTTTGCCAACACACACTTTGGAAACGCTTTGGAATTAGGGAAACCGCATTTTGGCACACCGCGACCTGGGAGCTCCTGGCATGTACGCTACCGGGCTGACAAGCAATTACACCGCAAGCGGGCTGAGCGCCTGGGGTGCTAGAGCCTGGCTCTTGGCTCCCTGGAGCCGGCCGCAGGTAGAGGGATGCGCTGCGGGCAGGGCTCCTAGCGCCTAGACCCGAGCAGCCAAACTGAGTTCGGGGAGCGGCGCAGCCGCTTCCCACCGAATTCTGAGTACAAGTGAGTGTCAGGTGTAAGGTTACTCGCACACCTTCAGTGCGGGTAAGAAGCGCCTGCCCCTCTGCATGAGGGTGCAAGGCTCCTGCTGAACCCCCTTCTGTCCCGGCTTCCTTGAGGCGGCGCCGAATCCCGAGCTGCCCATCGCAGAGCTGTTACAGCTTCATCCTTGCATCACCCTCGCGTCATCCCCCTCCTTCCACTCTGCCAAAGGACGTGGGATCTTAGTGCCGTCCCTCTCCCTAAATCGCGGCGGTGGCAGTGGCGGAGCCCGACGGAGCTCAGCCCGCTCTCGTACCCCGCTTGCAACGGGTCTCCGTCTTAAACAGCCGAGCTCAGTGCAGAAAGCTTTCTATTTAACACCAAATTTCTATGGTTTCTGTGTGGTTTTCTCTTTTTACTTATTTTTTCCCCCCTTTTCTTTTTCTTTCTTTTTTTTTTTCTTTTTTTTTTTTTTTTTTTTTTTTTTTTTTTTTTTTTTTTTTTTTTTTTTTTTTTTTTTTTTTTT
>NDXB01009325.1:318966-333053 GCA_002631895.1 Agapornis roseicollis
TTTTTTTTTTTTTTTCAGTTCAGTCTCTTACACTGTTACTGCGTTCTTGTATGAAATTTATTCCGAATTTAAATTATTAGGGAGAAGTTTCTGTTTTAGGGGAAAAAAAATTATACATACAAATGGCGGTTATAAACGACAGGCATCTGGGATATATTAGTGGCCGATAACTTTTTACGGGCATTGTAGAGATAAGAAGAGTTACTTTACTGTTGTACATGCATCTACATATCTCGCCTAAAATGTGTAAATACTCATATAGTCTTTAGTTATTTGGGGTTTTTTTAGACAAGAAGTAGGGATTATTTTATGTTTAAATTAATAAGTATGTTGAGCCGAATTTCACTCGCTGTTTTTCATCCCGCCTTACCTGATTTATTACACACGTGGATAATCAGAAAGGTGCAAAATGCCACGATTTAACAGAAGACACAGGAAATACTACATCCTTGCAGTTCTCTGTAACTTAACAGCATTATCAGTGCTGAGAT
This sequence comes from Agapornis roseicollis, assembly GCA_002631895.1. Lineage (NCBI taxonomy): Eukaryota > Metazoa > Chordata > Aves > Psittaciformes > Psittacidae > Agapornis > Agapornis roseicollis. The sequence goes on from NDXB01009325.1 coordinate 319,458, forward strand.
GAAGGACGTTCATGTAAACTAAAGGGTTTTTTAACTACACAGAAGCCAAGCTTTTGCAGGTAAGTTAAGTAAGAGAGGTCGGACAAGGAAATACTGTGGCGAGGATATTTTGATGCAGATCGAGATGAATATTTTACATGCCTGTTAACATTAACTATACGTGGATTGTTGTTTTTTGGGGGTCTGTCTTTTCCCCTCACCCTCTCTATTTAGTTAGTTTAGCTAATTCAATTTATCACCTTCCTCCAAATACTATTTTTGCATGACAAAGAGAGGAATTCTCATAGGATTTTACTGTCCCCTTACTACAACCCGTGCAGGTATTCTGGAAGAATGGGAATGAATGAGTTAAGCAGGTTACTGGAGTATTAGTGATAAGGCAAAGTAAGGAAACGAGGCACGGTATTTAGAGCTGATGTTTCTTCTCACATGGTAAGCCTTTTTAGCATCCCTGACTGCGAGTTGCTCTGGAACAGTCATGCCTTTGTGTGGGAATCCTTTTCGAGAGCAAATTGCAACCGGTGTTATAACTTCACCAATTCACATTCAGCACCGCTTACAATTGTATTTTGACATCAATTTATTACAACTGTAAACAAACCACAAGCGAATCTCTATCTACCGTGTTTTGCCTCTGTCGTACAGGATTACTTGACCACAAAGCACCGAGCTTTTTACATAATACAGTTGAGCAAAAGCTTCGGAAATATGAGAGAGGGAGCAGCAATTTAGGGATGAATTTTAAACAGCCTAAATTGCAAAGGGTGAATTAGAGCCTGAACGCAATGCAAGTTCCCACTGCACAGGTAAATATACCCTGGCCAAGTCGGCAGCAATGGACACTTGTTTACAAGGGTTTGGATTTGCGCAGGGCAGGAGAAAACTTGCACAAGGCGAGCAACAAACCGTTTTGCTAAAGAAGAAAAAAATGCAGACTGTAACAGTGCTGGCATACGTACCATGTGAGCACAAACTGAGAACTGGCTACAGACCCTGATCTTGCCAGCACTCAGAAACATGCCCAGCCCTATTCTTAGCAGCATTTCTGCTGAATGCAATAGAAATCTCTTTGGGGAATGCACTCACACATGCACTTAATTGTTTGGAACATCTGGGCTTAAGGTGGCATTATTCAGTGGGTCAGCTCCTATCACTTACACCTGAATTAGTGTCCTAAGATGTTTATAGTGATGTAAGCATGCCTTGTTGCTGCTGGTGATGAACCTGTGTTAATGCCTGTGAATGAAATTTGTATGATCGGGCTTCTGAATTGCCCCTGTAAATATTTATTGAATAGCATTTACCAACATGGATAATGCCACTGACTGACCTGAAAAACATCGCTATAGGAAATGAATTTTGGACTACAGGAATAATGAAACATTGCACAGAGAAAAGTAGCCAATAAAGAAAAAGGCAAGGTTCTCCTTAATTCCCTCAGTGATCTTCCACACACAAGTGTGCATATTTTAGCCTGATGTGTAAAGTGTATGAATGCTGCCACCCAAAACGAGATGTGAGATGGCCAGCATGATGCAAGGGAAACGTGGCCAGCACTACACAGGTGTATGGTGTCTTGGCTTCCCTCTGTTTCCCTCCAGGGATCCCATCTTTGATCTCTGTTAACTGATAGAAGGTTATTTGCTCTGGAAGCAGGGAAACTGGCTGCAGCTGAGTTTATGCAAAGCAGAGAGGTTGTGAGGAAAGATGAAATAACATATTCATTTGATATCTTTAACCTGGGCATCTAATTACTTGTGACCCAACTTCACCACTGAAAAAATTCCCAAGGACTCTCCATCCTCTTTAGGACCTCCAGGTGATAACAGTGGTCAAAAGCCTGTCTCGTTTTTCCTGGGCAGAAGCTGAGAGCCTTTTTCTTTTCAAATAGGCAAATCCATGCTCTTGTCACTCAAAGTCTTTTAGAAGGTAGACATGACTCCTGTTTTGAGGACATGGGGAATGATTTGCCTGAATCGTCAGCACGTTACCAGAAACAAACATGCACATACATGGACTAAGTATGAAAGAAGCTGTCTTTCACTGTTTTACCTCCCTCAGCATTCAGAAACTGCAACCCAGAGAGCTGTGTCTCTCATGACTCAAACTATCAACTGGTGGCAGCAATGGGCAGGAAGCAGGGTATGCCTCGGGATGGACAGTTTTCAGGAGAGGCTAAACTGTGAATTTGCATCCAGCATTAACCACAGTCATGGAGGTCCTCCTAGGGTTTGCTGGGGCAATGGAAGGAATGAGTCAAATCACCAGCCAGAGGATGAGCTCACAGTGGGGAAGAGCCCTAATAGGATGAGTGGTGAAACACAATTCAGCTGACTCTTCCTACCAGCATGAATGCAAACTCAATACCCAGCAATGCAGTGTGCCCAACTATGTGAGTGATGTAGCACCTCACCAGTGCCACCACCTCTGGAGACATTTCTCCACAGCATCCTTCCTCCTCATTTCCCCAAGGGGGACATTCAATAATCATGAAGTTACTGCAGCAGCAACTCCTGTTGCTCCTCCCTCCCTCCCTTATCCCCCTTAGTCAGGCCAGCTCAGCTCTTCTGGGAGGTTTGTTAAGGGCCAAAGCCAACGCTTGGCTCATTCTTGTGATCACCTGCTGTGAGTGTGTGCCAGCATAAGGTGAGCAGTGCATGCTTGCTCCTAGCACCCAGATCCAGGGGCAACCGCCCCAGGCACAGTGCAGGGGGTGCCTCTCTCCTCCTCTACTTCACAGGGAGCATCCCAATCTGGCTTTAAAAATGTCCACTAGAATATGTCCAGTAAGATGGCTTTCTCCTTGGTCTTACACAGCCGTTGGTAAACTTGTGGGTAGGAGTGGAGACTAGGTTAAAGTTTCCACTGTAAAATACCTGTCATCGGTCTGTCTTGTGTATGCTCCCCACGAAAGGGGGCACTGTGCAGCTAGGGCGTGATTTGGGTAAGCAGAATAGGCTATCTGGAGGTGCAGAAGCAAAGAGGTCCTTTCTAGAGCTGAGGGAGCACACAGTCTTGCTTTCTCAGCGCTCACATCACAGGGGGAACAACAGATTTTGTCCTAGCCACTGTGCTTCTTGCTGTATACCAGTGAATGAGAGAGATTACAGAGGAGGGCAACTACGGTGATTAAAGGTCTGAAAGGAACTACCTATACGGAAAGATTAAAGGAATTAAATGCATACATATAATTTGGAGCAAAAGGGAAGCTAAGGGGACAGCATGGCTGTGGTTTACAAGCACATGAAAGACAACTATGAAGAGGAAGGGGAGGGAATGTTTTCATTAGCTAAAAATGATAAGACAAGAAATAACAGATGCCAACTGAAGTAAAATGAGTTCAGATTTAAGAGCAGGGGCAACGTTGATCCTCAGATCAAATAGGCAGGAGGATATGCTCCCAGGGAAGCTGCAGATTCAACATCACTTGAACTTTTCAAGTCAGGGCTTGACAAGCACCTTGGAGGGGAAAGTTTAAGAAACAGTAGAAGTGAAGCCAAGAAACACCAGGATGTACTGCATGACCTAGAACCCCAGATGATTTTGGGGCCATTCTAGAGGGCTGCAGAACAGAGACACACACAAACAGTCAGAGCTTTTGGATGATTTCTTTCTCCACATAGTTCAAAACTAAAAGTGGAGTGGGGGGAAAGCTAAGTGAGGAAAATTAGTCATTTAATATAATTCTGCTGTGGCTAATCCCTAGAGGAGAAGCCAATTACATTAAATACTTGGGAGTATGGGGTGGAGAAGGGAATTGTTGAAAAGCTGCCATCTGGTATAAGTACTTGCTGGTTTGCAGTCTTAAAAAATACACAGTGTGCGCCATTATACTGTGCTCATTACATGCCTAGATTAGTGCAGATAACATCACCCACACCTAGTATTTTCTGTGGCATTTTAGGTACTCAGGTTCACACCATAACAACCTCCAGCACTAATTGTAACATTTGGGCTTTTGATCTTCTGCTCTGGTAGGAGCACTACAGATGCCTCATACCAGAAAACTGGGGAAAAAAGTTAGAAAAAGAAAGAACTCTGGCTCCTTTTGTTCAGGACATTTAAAAGGGGCTGCAAATCTGACCCACCTTGGCAGCAGGGAAACACTCTGGCATAAGGAGGATTCTGCAGATGGCACAGAATTATAACTACTTTATTCCCCCCTCCAGACCCTCTGAAGGTGAGGGCATGCTGGCAGATAGGAACTGCAGCTCGGCTGTCATCTGACCCTGAGTGCTCTGGATTGCTCAGTTCGTACTGGAGAAAACCTGATGGCATTTTGATTTATGCCAGGAGCTGTGCAGGTAGGCACAGACTTTGCTCCTGCAGTTAGTGGTGACAGACTTGACTGAGATTCAGGTCACTGAATGTACTCAGCCTAGGAAAAATAATTTATTATGGCCATGGTGCCAATAGGCAGAATGTAATGATAGCATTCACACTGCATTTGATCGAAATTACTTAGTATGAGTTTGACTTTTTTGGAGTCAGTTGGTTTGGTTTTCAGTCCAAGTTAAGTATGAATTATAAATGATTGCAAAAGTTCCTACGGGGCCATAAGTAAGAGATTGAAAGCCTTGGTGTATTCTTGGAACACATTTCCTTCCCCAGGCACCCCCACTGCACTTTACTGCTGACCAGAGAAGTTCTGGGACATCATCCATGGTCTCTCGACTCTCATTCTGCCAGTAAAAAAATCCTCAATTACATGAAAGTTCTCTGACATAAACATTGGTTTTCTGCAAATAAATAAGAGATAGAAAAACTTTGTACAGAAGCCTAAATCATCACCAACTTTGGCCCAAATTTGAGACAGCAAAATTAAGACAGAAAAATTTTTAAAGCACAAAGTGTCCTTCCATTATCCTTCTGCACAAGGGATTTGTTGTTCAGGTCAACAAATTGCAGAGATGCTTTGATTGTAAAGAAGAGGGGCTCCTGACAGCATAGCAGAAAGGAAGAGAGATGATTTCCAGAGGAAGCTCCCTCCCTCCCAGGCTTGGCAGAAGGAAAGTTGTGGTCTTGTAGCACTGGACACTAACTGCACCCTTTTCTTTTTCCTATGCTATATTCATCGTTTAGAAACTGTGACATGCTTGAATGATGAAACAGGAAGATTCAGAAGGAAATGATATTGTTATTCCCGGTATGACACTGTGATGCTGAGATACTTTATTAGGAAAGGCACTCTGTGAAGGGATGGCTTTTCTCTTCTCCTCCTGTCTCTTCCTGCCCTTCATCTCTTGCCTTTAAGGGTCAGAATGGGTTTTATTTCTCTCTCTGTTTCCCCTTGTTCCATTACCCATTGGTGATTGGTGGTGGGGTAAATGCTAGTAGCTCATTCACTGCCCATATGGGAGTGCTCCATACAGTGAGTTTGCAGAGCAGTTCCAGTAGCTGCCTGACAAACTGGTGGCAATGGAATGACTGGGATCTTGTTCCCAGGGATGTAGCATAGGGGTTTCTGTGAGAGGCTACTGCAGTTCAAGCTTCAGATTTAATTTGACTGGATGAGACAGAAACTGCCTTTCCATCTCACATCCAGTTTGCTACTTCAAGTACAGCAGATGGTGTGAAATAGAACTAGTTTACTTTGATATTTTTTCAGCCCTCCAGGAAAGGGAGGCAGCAGCCTCATGTGAGCCTCAGCAGGAGTCGCCATGTTTTAAAGAGGGATTCTCTGAGAGATAGACCCTGCTGTCCTGACGCAGTCTCCTAACACACAGATAACATGAAGCCTCTCGAACATGAATCTCAGTGTGATTAAGAATAGTAAATCCCAGGTACCTTATTTCTGTAGGAGTCACAGACAGATATTTGGCTAGAAGATGTTACCCATCCTGAACGAGGCTTCTCCTAGCATGTTTCAGATGACAGGCCTGGTCTCAGCTGCATGAGGCCCTGCGAGTCCCCAGTCAGCAGCTGAGCCTGGTCCACATCACTCTGCTCTGCACTGGCCAGCACACTTTATGTTTAACCTTCCTCAGCACGGCTGTGACTTCATACACAAAACAATGACTTAATGCAGAAAAAGGTGCTGCTTCTGAGCTGCCAGGGGGATCATGCTTGAGACTTGTGCCGCAACATCCCTTGATTGAACCGGGGAAGGAAGAAGAAAAGCCTGACTGAGATGCGAAGGCACTATTAACCACACTCCGCACCACTAATGCATTCTTGCAGCCACAGACAAAGCCACAAGTTAATCTCCTAAATTGTTTCTTCCCCACTTAACATCCCACCTGCACCTGACTCTGCCTGTGCTTAGCTGGTCTGAGCTTGCATTTGCTGGTGTCGGCTCTGTACCAACTGCCCGGCACCCAGTGGGGAGCAGCTGTCCCATACAGGCCAGTTTGTCAGCTGTAGGTTGTGTGAGCTAGCAACTGAAAAATGTTCATGTTGTCAGACGCTCTTGATATAGACCTTATTGACAGAAATATAAATAGAAAAATATTTGGATTCTTTGGATCATTTTGATCCTAATTAATAAGAAAAACTCCATCTGGAAAGCATCTTACTTCTAAGGCAGCACCAGCATTTGCTACATAGACACATATAATCTTCTGCTGAACTCCTAGTAAAATGCATTTTTGGTTTTAGGATAAGCATGTGCTTATGAGACAGGGCCTAGAAAAGAGCAGCATAGAATCACAGAATAGGTAGGGTTGGAAAGTATCTTAAATCTATTTCCCACTCCCCTGCCATGGGCAGGGATGCTTTCTGCTAGACTAGGTTGCTCTTATTGCTGTGTAAGGTTGTAGTTTTTCTTTTGGTTTGATAATATAAATTTACTGGAAATATCTAGCACAGGTGTGTGTGTGACATGCTTTATGCAGGATGTACAGTCCCAGTGCTGTAAGACCTCTCCGTGTTAATGATGCTTCAATATCAGCTGCTCAGAGCTACATGTAGATGCTGAATGTTACTTGCTTCTAATGACTAGTGAAAGGACATGATGCTCAGCTGGTCTCACTGGCAAAGCAATGCCTGTGCCAACCAACTGATGGTGATGCCTGTGTATAATAAATGAAACTCTGTCTTTGGATATCTCTGTGTATCCCTTTCTGTGTTGCCCTAGGGTTTGTAAATGACAGCTACAGCTAGGTATATTGCCCTTCACTAAAATCTCACATGACATCCATGGTGGTACAAGCAGGGGAAGCGGGAGGTCTGCAGGCCAGAATCTGTGCTCCTTTCAAAATGAGCCATCCATGGAGTTTTATTTTTGTTAGTCGGAGGACTAACGTTTTTCCAAATTGTTTCATTCCTTTTCCATTTTTTTCCCCCAGTTTTACTTCCTTTTGGTACTGCAATTACAGTCTAAGCCATGAAACTGGTTTGCAATTTGATTATTTTAGGAGTTAACCTAAGCTGGTGCAAATGTTTGCAGGAACTGTCTGTGTCAGTCAGTCAAATGAGGACTTTTCAAGACATTCATGCCATGATAGGGTATTTGGAGCCCTTTTACAGACCACTATGAGGATCTTCTGGTGGCACTGGACCTATACTCAGATCCCTAAGGATAACTCAAAACAGGTCTGGATACCCTAGCACTAGGGATGAGCTCATTTTTAATGTATAGGAAAGGCAGCTCATTCTTTAGTCTCAGCATCACTGTTCATGTCACTCTCTATCTCAGTGTCACTGTCATTAAGACCAATCCCTTTTCAGCATTGTCCCTGTTTAAGCTGCTGTTCCTTGAGCTCTCTGTAGCCTGAATCCTCATTTAACTCTAGTGTAAATTTCTGCTTTGAAAAGCAACCTCCAGGGAAGGTATGACAGTATGCCTCTGCTCAGACTGGTGGGCAAACCCCAGTCCATGTCCAGTGCTGATCAATACTTCATTCTGCATGGGCACCTTTTGTAGGGCACAGGAAGTTAACGGCATTTGGATGGATAGGGCGAAATGACTACTTAACTTGTAGGGGAAAGTAAAGATCACCTCTCCACCAGTGAGGGCAGGGGATGTGGGGAGAGGCTTCCTGGAGAAGTCATGGGGCTCCCTCCTTGCAAGTCCGAGGACATGGCTGGACTGATGGCCTGGTTTCATCTGGGGTAGAGTTAATTTTTTTCCCAGTAGCTGTGTTTTGGCTTTAGTCTGAGAACAATGCCAATAACACACCAATGTTTTAGTTGTTCCCAAGTAGTGCGTACCCTGATCAAGGACTTTTCAATCTCTCACACTCTGCCAGTGAGGAGGGAGCAGAGACAAGACAGCTGACCTGCACTAGCCAAAGAGGTATTATATACCCTTATGGAACATCATGCTCAGTAGAAAAACAGGGGGCAGTTGACCAAGAGGGGCCAATTGTTGCTCAGGGATGAGTTAGGCATCAGTGGTGAGCAATGGTATTGTGCATCATTGTTGTTTGTTGGGTTTTTTTTATTTTGCTTTCCTTCTTTCTTTCTCTTTCCTAATTCCCTTTTCATTATTGTTAGTAGTAGTACATTATACTTTATTTTAATTATTAAAATTCTTATCTCAACCCACAGCTTATAGCTTTTTCCAATTCTCTTCCCATCCCATGTATGTGTGGGAAGTGAACAAGTGGCTGCATGGCACTTAGTTGCCAGATGGGGTTAAACCATAACAAGTGATCTCTTGCATGGCTGGTGCAGGGTGTATGGGCTCCACAGGGCACAGAGGAATGGCCTCTATTCGTTAATCATTGGGATCTTCCCTCTGGCAGCCACTAAGCCAGATGTCAAAGGGATCCCTGAACTTTATGACCTGTAAGCGTGGCAGGTATGATGGGATGTGACAGGACATGAACAGCCTCCCTCACCGTGCTTTGCCTTACCTTGGAAGACGACTTATGTGTGGGTGCCCAGTGAGAGGTCTGTGGGTGTTTTGGACAGCCCAGCCACCCGTGTGACAGGAAGCAGGTCTGCCCTGAGCATCAGCTTTGGCAAAGCTGGACCTCCCAAGGCTGCCCTGCTACAGGACTTGTGGCTGGTTTGGGAGCAGACTGCTGCTCCCATGGAGGCTGAAGGCAACATTTCCAGGGCTGTCAGTCTGGCATCACTCACCACCAGTAATTGGACTTAAAACAGGTGCAAATAATCACTTCAAAAGTGTCCCTTTGTTTTAATGGAAATCATTGCTACTCCTCTTGGGTGGTTTTTTTCTTAAGCATTTTTAATTTACCAGGTATGTCATCTGCTGCCTTTGATCTCAGCCACAGATTTCCCCAGGTCATGATGAGGTGCAACTCAGTTATCAAAGCCTCCACTCCCACTTGTCTAAGATGAAATCTGTGCTCCAGCAAGAGAACAGAATGCGGTTTAGGGAGAGGGAAGGGAGCAGGCGAGGTGAGTCAGGTCTCCCTGTACATCCCAAATGGAGATGCTGAGGAAGCCTGCCATCCTTTGCCTCTTCCCTTTTGATGCCTCCTGGTCCCTTGGCAGTGATGATGGGCTTGGACCACCTTAGGGCTGTCCTCTCATGTCCTGAAAATGCCATGCAGTAGGATGATATCTAGAAGAGTTTAACGAAACCTGATGCCTCCCATGTTCCCTCAGCTATGAAGTTGTCCATGAGCCTGGTTTTCTGCCTACTCAATTCTAGCCATGGGGCCCTGATTTGTGTCAGGGTAGGTGAGAAGCTGTAATTCCATGTCTTTAACGTCAGTCTTGTTACAAATGTGCCCTGAAATATACCCTAACCTTATGGAATATTCAAGAGCATGAAATATTCTTTCCAACAGGTCATAATATATGACTCCCTGAATACCAGCTACAATGCACAAGTCTTTTAAAAGGAAATTTGCTGTAGAGTGAACAAAGCTTAGCAAGATTAGCTTAAGATCTTATTCGTCTACTGCTTTCCATTTACAGATGTTGCACATGATACCCAGTGGCACAATGTGCTGCCTATGAATTGGCAAGTTCTTTTTAAAGAGAACAGAATATGTTAATCTGTTTTTTCTCTAGTTCATTTGCAAGTTATGAAACTACGGACTGTAAATGCCATAGCTTTAGCTTTGTTAGGCAACAGACATGTAGCAATTTCTTTAAACCCTTCTTAGCCAACACAAAGCATTCTCGCATGATTTTTAGTTGTGAATTACCACCAGTAAATCAAATCTGCACATGACAATATTAAACAAAGGTAGTCTAGTCTAGGTACTACACAATGTTTCATAACATTGCTTTACCATTCTATTTGTCTACCATATCTCTGGTGCTCTGCCGACACCTGCATCTGTTAAAAGCGGAATCTAAAATACAGCAAATGTTTCTAACTTGAGGCTCATACTTGTGCTGGGCAGCCAGCTCTGGGTGGCTCTGCTTGAGCAGGGGAATTGGACCAGATGCCTTCTCGGGGTCCTTTCCAACCTCAGCCCTTCTGTAATACTGAGATCATTGTGTAATTTGCTTCTTATTCCATGCTTTTAAGCAAGCATGAAATTAAGATACTAATTTATCAGATGCTATGAAAAAGATAACCACCAAGAATCCCTGTGCCTTACAAAGCAGAAAGCATCCCACAAACACCAAAATTTACCCTAGGCACGTGTCGTAATACCCCAGACAGGTCAGAAAAATAATGTCTCACTGTTTTGCCTGCTTTTGAGAAGCCTAATAAATCACCCAGCCATGTGGCAGGCTTTTCCAGCACTTGCACTGTGTGTGAAGCTCTGCGGAAGCAAACCAGGGAAAAGCCAGACTTGTCCCATGGGCATGGCACTTGGCTGCTCCTCTGACAGTCACAGCCTGCACATCACTTCTCTCAGCACTGTTAAGTTCTCAGTGTCAGGCTTAATCTAGTGTTTATGTATATTGCAGAATGATTCAATGCCATCTTCCCAAGTGCTCCACAACAGAAACAAGTGGTGATCCTCTCGACTTGAAACTGATTTAGGAATTAGTGGAATTCAGAGTTCAAGAGGTTCATGGACTATAAATCAGATGAAAATTTGTCCCTTCACCTCACTGCAAATGGAAACATTGCTGCAGTTAATGTTAACAGCAGCCCCCGAGGAAGGTGCCATGTCAACTTGCTAAAGGACTGGGTAGGAAAAGAAAAGTGAAGGAATCTTCAAGTAGGAATGAAAAATAATAGATTTTCCTTTCTTCATTCCCGACTCTCATCCTTTTGCCTTCATTGGATCTTTTAAAATCAAAACCATAAAAAGATTCAAAACATTTTCATAAAGCTCTTTTGCAGACAGATATCAATTTGTTCAGTTCAGTAAATATTTAACAAAAATAGTCACTACGAACAAAGCTAGGATTATAGAACAGAAGCAAATTTCAGAGTATGTCGAATATTAAAAAGAAAATAGGATGCATTTCTTTCTGCACACTGTGCAAGAGGTGCCAGGGATGCTGGAAAAGGCAGTCCTGTTCTCTACAGATATGCAGCAATTCATGAGTGTTTTGTTAAAATTCCCATTATTTTATCTAAATTATCATTGTGATAAAAAGTTATGTTTGGCGTTCTCATGGGAAAATTTTTACTCCATGGTTGTTTTTGAGGGATTAGAAACTCATCAAGAGTAATAGGCTGAGACTTTAGTTTGTATAAAAGAGCATCACTAGCTATCATAACCCTGGGACTCAGACCAATTGACAAAGACCATTTGCATTATCTGGTTCTCTGTGATCACTTTGCTATTGCAAAGCTGCAAACTGTCAAACATTAAGTGACATGGGAAGGGCATCTCCTTCCACCACCAAACTCAGCAACGCTATTCACTCCAGCTTTGGTGGCACCCCCATCCCCTGCATTTGAAATAAAAACTGTTTTGAGTATTTCCTCTGAAGAAATTGATTCAGTTAAGGACACTTGCAACACACTTATCAGGCTAGTGAAAGCCCCATACCTATTCAACTGTCTCATGGAAGTTAATGCACACATACGCACACAGTGAGAGATTTCCTTATTTTCCTCCAATAGAAATTCTATTACTCAAAAGACGGGTATTTTTCCTCCAATAGAAATTCAATTACTCTAAAGATGGGTATTTTTCACCCAATACGTTCTATTATTTTGCAATCAAGATTTCTATTTCATTACAATGCAAAGAAAAACTTTTTTAAAGGAAGATAAAGAAGTCATTACCAAAAAAGCCAGTTGCTGCTCTGTTTTTCCTCATCAGGTACATGGTCCAGGATAGAGAAGACATACCAAACTGCCCTTGGTTCATGTTTAAGTTTATATGAGAGCCAGGCAGTGGCCAGACACTGCAAAACACCAGCAGAAACTAAACAAGATGAGGGGAGAGCTCTTCCTTTTCACTTCACTCTTTCTCTGCCCTAGAGATCATTATTTAACATGAGCAAATTGAAAAATGACATGCAGCCATACTTAGTACGTGGGTTTTTTTCTTCCACTAACCAAACTCACATGAGACTTCCCATCTTTCTCCCTCTCCTCTCCCTCCCTCCCTTCCTTTCTCTCTCTCTCTCTTTTTTTCTTTGCCTCAGGCATTTATAGGCTAGTAATTTTCATTTAGCTTCTAAGATGATTTTTCTCTGCTCAATTAGAGTGGAAGTGGATAGAGATTTAAGTTCAGAGTTTTGCTGCTAGAAACTGGGTTTGGATTGTTCCTGTTGTTTCAGCTGATGCATTGTTTTAAAGGTGCAGGGGTCTACTACTAGTAAACAGAGTAATGATATGGAGAATGATTCTTTCTGCAGACTTTCCCTGCTCAGGGTATTTTGTAGTCACTATCACCAGACAGTGGTACCACAAGAATGCCTCGGACTATGAGGAGGAAATTTTTTTCCCAGTAGATACACAGGACAGTTCAAGCCCAGACTCTTTCCCCCTGTACATGGGAATAATTCCAGGGAGATCCATGGGATTGGAATTTTGTATGCAAAACAGTAATAGAAGTCAGCCATTGTAAATATGAGTCAGTATCTGCAAAACTTGAAATTTCTTCTGTAGGGGAAGTGATATACACCTCAGTTCTTTGGCATTTAGGAAGAGGTAGTCCTTCCTAGAAGTGTGCAAGTGCAAAAGTACTATTTATGTATGAGCCTGTCACATTTGTCACCAAGTGTAAAATTCAGCAATTTCATAGGAATTCGTAAGTGAATAGATATATGGATGAATGGAGAAAAGGAAGGATACAGACATAGAGAGATTTACAAAAGTATTAAACCAAACTCCAAAGTTTAGTCCAGCTGTTTTACAAGGCATGCTAAATGCTGTAGTCACTGAATGAGTGCAAAAGGCAGCTGGAGGACAACCAGAACCTAGCTTGCAATGGAGATTCAGGGAGCATCTCTTGTACCACAGCAGTGTAAAGCCTCTGTGCCCTTAATGGCGCACATGGTGATCATCTCCCTGTCTGGATTTTTTTAATTTAAGGACGGGAGTCTTTGCTGAGATATAAAAATTATTTCTGCCACTTTTGCCCCTCATCTTTTGTAATCCATTTCTCCTCCTGGATAACAGAGAGGTGGTTGTAGACAGTGGTAAGAAGAAACAAAATCAAGTAAAAGCAGTTACATCTGAGTAGACAAAAAGAAATATTGCCAAATGCATAGCGTGGGCTTAGTTTATTTTTTTTTATTTTTTTTTTTATTTTTTTTTTTTTGGGGGGGGAATGGTGGTGCGGGGGGGGGGGCTGGGGGGGGTATGGG
>NDXB01009325.1:336161-355578 GCA_002631895.1 Agapornis roseicollis
CTGTGAGGCGAATAACAGCTAAAGTTTCATTGGTTTTGGAGTTGCCTCCTAGACATTTGAAAGCGATCAAAAGCATGTTTATCTTTTTTCTTTTCTTTTCTTTTCTTTTCTTTTCTTTTCTTTTCTTTTCTTTTAATGATATGAGCTTTCCTTCCGTTACTGTCTCCTTTCTGTAAAGTCAAAGCGTTGTGAAATGGGTACTTTTAGCAAAGGAGGGAGCCTTGCAACTTGGGAACGTGTTTGCTGACTCGCTGCTCTGGGGGTACAGTCTCTGGGCAGCTGCCTCCCGCTGCCAGCATCCACCGCGGCATCCCTCGGCAGCAGTATCAGACGCGATATCAGCGCACGCTCTACGCAGCGCTTGGGATCTTTGTGCAATGTGCGGCCATCCCTGCGCTGAGCCCTCCGGCAGGTCTGCAGCCTCAGGGAAGCACAAGGTCTCAGGTCGGTGCTGGCCAGGAGAGGGAGCTTTGCAATGACCTGGCCAAGCAACGATTCCAGCCCAGTTAGCCGGCGCCATAACCAAATACCAGCTCTCCGCCCACCCCGAGTGCCAGGGTCTCTGCCCTGCTGCATCTGCAGTAGCTGTATCTACACTCACGAGCAGTTTGCACCTCTCTCTCTGATGCTGGGACTACTCCAGGCTTTAATTACATGGCCGTAGGGAAGAGGTGAAAGCGCCCATTACCTCCCCCACCCCAAGCCGTGTGCTTTAGAAAAAACCTGAGTCCTTTATGTGGGACTTTCTCGGCCAGACTCATCCAGAATGAATGCAGAATGAACACATTTGCTGTCAGCTCAGCTCCCTTCCTCTCCCTGGCCTCGCACCAGTACAGAATTTAGCCCATGGACTCAGACTGGTGTCTAACCTTGTTAGAGATATGTGATTGGCAACTACATTGGGCACATGTGCCACAGTACAAAAAAATGCTAAAAAAACCACACATAGAAGCAGGTATGAAGACCTTGTACTTCTTGATTGCTTGAGGTTTGCCAAGAGACCTGACACAGGGCTAGCTGAGAGCACAGTCCTGTCTGTGTGGTACTTTTGTGCTCCTGTGTGGAGCTTCAAACCTTCAACCTTCCCAGTGGGCAGGGGACTTGCCTGGGTGGCCATGACCAGCCATACACAGGAGGTGAAGGTTGTGCAGTGCTAACCACCAAGAGAGCAGCTGGTTCTCCCTGCCTCTCCTTTTAGAGTGGATCCCATCTGCAGGAATAGCTGAGTACAACTGGAGCAGGGACAGGACTGTGGCTTCCCACATCCAGGCAGCGATGCAAACGCCAGAGGCAGCCACTAGTTTGACCCAGCATCCTACTCCAGAAGCTGAAGGATGTTTTCCATTCAAATCCTGTACATACAATTTTTTTGTGAAAAGCTTTAGTTTTGAGGAATGGGCATTTTCTGACAGGAACAAAACCAACCAACCAAACAAAAACCAACAAAAAAAGCGTGTGCGTGTGTAAAATTACCTTCCATTTCTCATTCTAGCTAGAAGGACAAATGTGATCTGAGGGTGAATCAGAGAGTGCCCTGTAAAGTATGGATGATGAATTTGAGTCATTTGTTAGACCTCTTCAGTGCCAGACAATGCCTGGAAAGCACCAAAGCCAGGACCTCTATATCTGAACCTGCAAAGCCAGAAATACACCAGGCCATGAAGACAAGGAAAACCAGGCACCGCCGTTACACCATGACTCATTAGCTTTTGGAGAAAAACCTTTCCTAGATCTCCATTTAGCCTTCTGTCAGGTCTCAAGTGCTGTTGGAGATTTGGTGAGTAGTTCAAAGGTAGCTCTGAAACCCACAGGAGGCAAACCATGGTGTTTGTGCTGTAGCTGCTGCTGCATTAATGTGGAGCCTGAGCCCACTGATTGTTTGGGTAGTCATAGCACCCTTGTGCTACACACATTGCTGTGTCTTCTCCAGCATGCCACTCAATGGGAGATCCCTCTCTATAGTGATGGAGAGGACAAATCCCAGAAAACCTGGGATAAGCATAGGGTTGCTCTTTGCTCCCAGTCCAATCCTTCCCACAGCTCCTGACAAAAGGAAGAGAGAGAAGGGTGGGAGAAAGTAGAGCGAGAACCATATTTCACAGACTCAGATGAGACAATTTTGCTCATGACCAAGCTGAACCAAGAACATCAATCTTTTTCCAAATACAAAAGGAATACCATAACACATACCATCAGCTTTCCACTGCCCCAGTGCATGTGCCCACCCTGCAGAGTAGGGACCATGACACAGCCTGCTGAGCCTCAGTACTGGTGGCACTAATGGGATAACCTTCCACATGTGCTCACTCTAAGAAGACCTACTTGAGCCCTCCAGACCCTACTCTGGGAAGTTTTACCATCACAAGAAGGGAGAAATCAGAAGCCCAAGCCAAATCCCACCTCACAGTCACCTCTACAGTTTCACTGATTTCTTCACCCATGCAGCGTCTCCAACAGACCAAGCCATGAAGAAAGCAGAAAGCTTCATGATGATGATGTCCCATTAAGGCCATGTTTCCCTTCAGCATGCCAGGGGACACTCCCAGGCAAAAATCTGTAACAGACAGTGGCAGGGGGTACAGAAAGTCTGAGCAGATCCCTTGGTGAAGGATACAGAAGGTCCTTTCTGCCCTTCTCACACTGCTCTGCTTGTATTTTCTCAGAGCTGTGTCTGCCATTATTCCCATTTTGAAGGGTGGTCGTACCTCTGAAGAAGGGGGTCATTACAATTCAGGCTTCTTAACAGCTGTAGTCCTTACAGATTGCTGGTGCCTTTGTCCCAGGAAGCAGCATCCTTCCCATTTTGTACCCTCCACCACTCTTTTGGTTCCTGTTGCCTGCCCAATAATGTTGATTAGGCTTCAGGGCAGAAGCAGCATTTTGCACTTTCTTCTAAGACAGGGTTTCAGTTGTGGAGAAAACTCAACCTTGCATTCTTTAATAATTCACATGGCAGTATTGTGTGGATACTCTTAACTGCTACTTAAAAGTAATTAATTGATTTTCTGACATATCAGTTAACAATGTATTGCACTGACATGAAGTTGTGATTCTGCTGTTGATTGGGCTGGATGACTAGATGCATCATACTCGGTTCAGGAGCTGAGCTTAAAAGACTCTAAATATATTCTGCTATAAAAGGAAAGGCATCTTACATGTAGTGTTGTCTAAAACTTGAATCCATATGCTGCCTCCAATGCTGTCAGAGTGAAGTATTTCATTGTTATTTACAGTAGACTGATAGTATTTAAATTTAGAACATCCGGTAGGTATGAAAACAGAGTTTCTGTCAGCTGGAGACAATTGTACATGTTGAACTGCAGAAAGGAGTCTGCAGGCAGGCTTTATGTACGCATATATTAGCCAATCTCGGAGACGTGGCTGGAGCATCTCCTTTCTCCATATTCAGTTGCCTAACCTGCCTGAAACCAAGCAGCACTACAAATATATAAATGGATGAGTCTGAAGCAGGAAGTCAAAAAGACAGAACCCGTTTCTGGAGATTAACAGGGGTTTATACAGCTTTTTTATCTTTATCTTTAGTTCTAATAAACTCCAGGGCTGGGTGGCAAGCAGGTTAAATAAATTACTGTGGTCAAAATGTTCAAACCAGCTATATTCTTTTTAAATAAAAGACCAGCTCTTTCTGGCTTTAATGAAATTGTCTGGGGTACTTAAAAGCATTTATTATGCTCCACAATCACAAATTCTGAAATCTACTGTTTAATTGCATAGGCTTGAAAACTCTAACCAGGCTGGATAGTATGTGGGGGACACTACTGGAGATATTTTCATTCTTTATAGAGGATATGAGCTTACTTTCTTGTGATCTCTGCTTTGATATAGGTAATCCCATCATGGATAACTTAGAAGATCAAATCCCTGACTTTTATGTGTTCCAGAATACTTCATATATTGAGCACTTTTTAACTTCTGTTCTCAGAGTCTTTTTCTCTCCTTCCTTCCCTTGCTCTGAAATACCACAGAAACATAAGTTGAGGAAGAATTCTCTTCTAAAAGTGTTCTTTTAATAGATACTTTATAGATATTTTATGTTAAAGTGTTTGTAAGGAGAAGTAGTGCTTTCATTGTATCAGCTTTAAAAATGGGGGAAAACCAAGAAGCTTTGTGGTGCACAA
This sequence comes from Agapornis roseicollis, assembly GCA_002631895.1. NCBI lineage: Eukaryota > Metazoa > Chordata > Aves > Psittaciformes > Psittacidae > Agapornis > Agapornis roseicollis. Next base: position 340,301 of record NDXB01009325.1, read on the forward strand.
ACCCTTCTTCAGCTATTTATAGCCATATTTACCTCAAGAAAGCCTGCCATTTTTATCTTTTATGTGTCAAGAATATAAGAACATTTCTTGTACACGCTCAGCCTTGTCACAAGATCTAGAAGCTGCTACAGGAAATTAACTTCACCAAGACCATCCTGTTTATGCAATTAGACTATTAGCTGACTTGACTCTGTGTATATAGCATAGAGCAGAGTTCCACACTGCGAAACAATCTCCACCCTCAGAATTTATCACCAGCCCTGTCCTGAGATTTGGCCATTAAAAATGCCTGCAACCCTGTTAAAACTTATTTTAACTTCAGAAGAAGAATGATAGAACAAGAGCAGATTCAGGAATGAGCATTTTGTGGGGAGTTTAGCTTCTGAATAAATGAGTTTTCAAGAAGCGCAGAGGTCATGAATTATTAACGGTAGATGGGAGAAAGTGTCAAGATTTTGCTGAAGTCATGGATTGATTTTCTGACACAACAATTGAAAAGATGTGAAAGCAGCCACTTGGACAGTAGTGTCAGATATACGATCCGTCAGTAAATGGGATTCCTCCTCTCACTTCCCAGTGCTCCTCATGCGCCATTGATTATGCCATATTATATATAGAGAGCCCATAGTAATCATTACAGGGAAGAAAGAGTGAGAAAAGTAGGCAACAAATTGTGGGGTGGATGTATAAGTAAAAGAAAGCAGACTAAAGAAATGCTGCTGTATAGAGATGGATAAAATTTTATGGCCAAAATATTACCTTGCCCACTGTGGTAATGCAGATTTAGGCAAAAATGATGTTTCATAATTTTTTTGCCCATTTTTAAGCTACTTTGCTGAAAGGGGAGTGAAAAATATAAAAATAAAATACTTTGCAACTGTTTTTAGAATGAATTTTTAAATTAAATATTTTTTACTGAAAATAATACTTTGCATTTAATTTTATTTTGAAACTGTTCAAAAAGCCCTGGCAGACAAAGCCTTAAATCTTAGGGTTTTTTCTTGGTTCTAGAAGAATTTTTAAAGTGATTTTCCTAAATTCTTAATTACTTGCTTTGAATCAACTCAAAATAAAGTATTTCCTGAGGTTTTCCACAATTATTATTATGTGTTTCCACGGCTAGCACTGACAGAACATCTGCAGTCATTTTATCTAGAAACAATTCACCTTTCTGAAATACCTGAATATGTATGCCTCTCTGACTGTTCCTGTCAACCAGCACATGATGCTGGACACCATTGGTCGCATCCTTTCCAAATGCCATTTTCTTCTCTCCTCTTTATAAATGTAGATGTGGAAGAAACGGCATAAACAGAAGGGCTTCCTTACCAGTCTCACCAAAAGTAAGAATGAAACCCAATTGTTTTTCAAGCCTTTACATCATTGTAGTATTTTAAACCCCAAACTCACAGAAGGACACACAGAAATGTTATTACTGCAGCCCAGTGTAGGTACCAGAGGCCTGGAAGCTTTTGTATTATCTCACTTATTGGAGAAAAAAAAGGCATATTCTTTTCTAGAAGTAATTGTAGGCTTGTGAGAAGAGCAAGCGGCCTTTAGCCTTTATGTGACTGCTGCCCTCCCCCTACTCACAAATCGCTTGCCCACAGGAGGAAAATGAAATGTATTTTCTGCTGGAGAGCTGGAGTTCCAAGCTCTTGCATCAGCCTTGGGAACCTGAAGCAGCAAGAAGGATAAGTACAAGTCTGTCCTTCACAGATTTTTGAGTATACTAGGCTACAAAGCAGGAGGTAAACAGGTTATGTCAGATTTAAGACAACAGACAGCATTCTGGAGCTGACACATTCGTGTCTGAATCACTCCAGTTTCATACATGGCTTCTTTAAAAAAACCTAGTATTTGTTATCATCTTCTTTCTTTGTGATCTTCCATTTTAGGATTTAATAACAATCTGCTGTTACTAACTCAGTGGACTCAGTGGAAATGATGATCTGTAGTGGAGTCAGATATCAATTTTCCAATGCAAAATTTTTTACATGTTGATTTATCAAGTTCAATCTTCTAATGAGAAAAAGAACCTGATCCAGACACTTTTCTTTGAAAACAGTCTGAAATTTTAATAGTTGACATCATGTTCCCTTATTCTTCATGGGAAAATAATACTTTCTGTTTTGAAATACTTTGAAATTAAGTTTGTGATGGTATTTCCAGTGGTTTTAGATTAAACATAGTACATAAATATGTGTCATTTTATATTTATTTTTGTTTTACGAAATACTTCACTGGGAATCTTGTTTCAGTGGAAACTGTATGCCCATGCATGTGTGTGGGGAGGAAGATCTTTTCACCCAGCTGTGCTCTAAACATCAAGACTGCCTTAAGAATCATCTTAAAATGGTTCCTGGCATTAGGTGGTGCAAAGCATTGTCATGATTCACTCTGAATTAGTTTAGGTGAGAGCAGCAAGGATTAGCATCCCTTCTCTTAATGCTGCAACTTCCCTTGAGGACTGATTACTGCTTTCCTTCCATCCATAGAGTGTAAAGCAGAAAATTACACCAGGACCTATATATGCTGTCCTAGTAGCAATTCAGCATTATAGGCTTGGTGAAGAAGGATCCATAAATGTGGTAAACTTGTTCGCCAGCAATGGTGGGAAGAAAATGAGATGTGAGGTGGCAACACATTGTGGCTAGTGGTGTGAAAGTGAAGCACTGGCCCGTACAGCCCAGGCCCCTGCCAATGCTGGGGATGAGCCCTGGGAAGTGACTTGTTCCTCATACCAGCCAAGTACTGGGACTCCTTTCTGCAAAGCCTCAAGCAGGAACAGTGCTGACTGACCTCTTTGTGTAAAAAGGGATTTGCACAAGAGCCAGGCACCAGGACAGAGGTTTATAACAATGGTGAGCTTATCTGCAACAAAGAAAGCCAACGACTTTAACAGTTCTGATGGTAGATAAAAGCAAGGCAGAGCCTGCCAATAAAAGGGGACTGAAGAGATGGTCAAGAAAAACTTATAGCACATCGGAATGATAGATTAATGCCAATTTTGCAAGGAAGTATGCTGCATAAGAGCAAGGCAATGATAGGTACTTTAGCACTGAGCAAAAGGTGAAGATTCCGGTGCAGAACTGTTCAAACTGTATTGCTGCATTCCAGCAACAGCTTCATGTTGCAGGAAAAGCAGCCTGCTTTGTGTTTTTTTATGTTGCTGGGGAGTTGCCTGTAGAAGAGTGTATTTGGTGGTCTTTGTTCAGTTCTTAGTGGTTTGTATCCCGCCACATATCTGGCTCCTTTCCAGTGGAGTCTCAGTACTGAACAAAATCATTTAACAATTAGCATGAAGATAGCAATATTTCCTTCTCCAATTGGGTGGTCTATTTCATAGCCAAATGAAATTAGATCCAGGAAGTGACAGGTATTTCTGAGGCTAAAGCTTGATAGTGCTGAGCAGAAAGTTCAGAAACATGTGTGTCACACAATTCCCAGGCAGACAAAGGCTGGAAGTTTGCAAATGTATGCAAAGCAATGAATGAAGTAGCAGAAAGGAATATTGTAGCTCTGGAGAAAACACAGGGTGCTGGTGCATATTTCCACAGCATTTTTTCCCATTTTAATATTCCCAATACAAAGGGTAACTCGGGCATAAATATGTATTGCAGACAGGCAGAAAGGATGTAAGGAAAACCTAATACCTGGATATGATATGTAGGCATTTCAAATTAAGTCTTAACTACCTCCATAACCATGAAACACACCATGATATCCACAGTCTCCCCGAATTTCACTGTAGAATGAACTAGGCTACAAGTGCACAGAACACATGATCCTTTCTTGTCAAAACAGTAACAATGGCATTAAAAAAATGACCACCAAGAGGGTGAACCACTTAGGCACAACCCTGCCTGCTTTTTGTATGCTGCATTTTGCTGCTGCTGTGACCAGCATTAAGGATTTAGCTCCCTCCAGCGAAGAAGGGCAGGCCGTGTTCAATGGGCTCAGTTCTGGAGGGGAGCGCCTTTCTCTGCTGATCCATGCAAATGCCACACAAATTTTCTGAGCTCTTTCCTTGCCGAGAGGCAGTGGGGTGTCCTGCAGAGCAGCAGCAGCAGGCAATGGTCACTGCACTGCCATGCAAATCTAGCCGGGGGGTTGCTTGGCTTCCCATACGGGAAGCATTTCCACATGCTAGGTGTAAGCCGTCCAGAAATCTATGGCTACTAAACCAATAAGCCAGATACAACCTCCCTGTCGTTACAAGCAGGATGGCAGCAGGAAGATCCAACACAGCTCCTCCTCCACGCAGGGTTTTCAGGTTATACATCACAGTGAGCTTCCCCATTTTCCACACGGATATTCCCCATTAATGTTTTGTTGGTGGTTGGTGTGAAAAGTACTTGAAGTTTTGTAAAGAGAGCACTTGAGTTTCTGCTTCTTGAATGTAGTGGTCTGACCAGCAAGGCAGCAGTTCAAAGGGAGTCTAAGGAGGAACTGTCAGCTTGATGGAGCTAAAGCAACAGGAGCACACATTTCATTTGCCAAAAGTGTTTGCTGTCCATTTCATCATCCTAGAGATGATGGGGGCATTACCTTGTATTCATACATAAAGGGAAAAGTGAAAACATACAGAACATGTAGTTTAAGATACAGATGCTGAATGTTTGGAAAAGCTGGTGACCTGTTTTAAGCACGCTCACTACAGACTGATTTCTCAGCAGTTTCTCATAAACAGACTTTATCTTTTGGTCTGATAGAAGTTGAGGGTCAGATAAGTAAGACTGACGGCATTCTTGGCAATATTTTGTAAGTTTGTGCCTGCATTTCATGTCTGTCTGGTAAACGGGTATGTTTTGGCTGAAATCCTGACCCCACTCGAATGAATGGCAAAACTCCTCCTTCCTTAGGTGATCTTCTGGCATGAGAGATGTGTTTTATATGTTCAGGATTGCTCTGCCTGCTCAGATTAGTGGCTCCCATCCCAGTATCACTGCTCGGAGCCCAGCAGCTACTGGGATACGCTCCAGAGTGCTCACAAAGCATGCAAGTGGCTGCAGGGCAGCATGAAACACTTGCTACAGCAGATATCAGCTGTGCAATCTCCTGTACAGGACATCTCCATGGACTAGTTATAAAGACAGTCCTCAGCAATAATATAGATGAGGCTGATCTTTCTAGTGACAGGAAACGGATGGAGTGACCCCTTGAGATCTCTTGCAGACCTGCTCTTCAAATATATTACCAAATTTTCTTACAAATTCCCACCAGCTGGGTTATGATCCCCCTCTTTGAGCTCACTGAATCAGGGACTGGTTGCTGACAGCAGCATCCATGTGTGTGCATGTCCATTGTGTGACTGTGAGCGTACTAGTACACATGTGCGTGTGTAGTAGGCTACGTGATCTCCATTTATAACAGTCTTTGCCTGTACTCATCAAAGACAGAGTGGTGAACAGAGATACGGTGTAAGGGACACTGTGCTCACTTATTTTATACATTTGTAATCTCTACCCAGAATGCTTTTTTTAACAACACTGTCATTTCCACAAAATGTTTCAGATTAGAGAAGATCTTGGCTAAATTTAGCTTTTATGGAAGAAAGAATAAAACATAATTAACTGTTTAAAGAACAAAACACAAACCACATGAAGCAATGAAACTTGTTGGCGAGAAATCTAACAGTAGTGCTTGGTAGCAAACCCATCTCCTGTGGAACAGATGTTTGGGATTTTACACGAAAATAGAAACTACACTAATGTCAAATGGTTTATTGCCTGAAAAACTGACTAACATTTAAGGCTGGTTTTGGGCACCGCAAATTTCCAGGTTGTACAGAGACACCACAGAAAGTGGAATGAAATTAAAGCAAAACAGCGGCAAAGAAATATTGACGTAGGTTTTTTAAAGCAACTCCCCAAACTAGCAATGTCTCTTCGCCTTCAGGCAGCTTTTAGTGCAGTCTGAATGGCTAATTATTGCCAGCAGTGGTGGAAAAGCTGGTTTGCAGGCACTTTACCCTTGAAGTATTGGGCTCTGTTTTCAGCAGAGCTGTACACAACTTCCTATATATTCTGCTTCAATAGGCTTGTGATGCCCCCACCCCCTGGTTTTATAAGCAAATATTGGGACTGTTACTATGAAAAAAGTAGCAAAACCCAGGAAATCCCTTGGTTGGTTGTCTCATTTCTCATCAGAACAGAAAATCGGTGGCCTGATTTCCAGGGGTGATTCAAACGTGGAGATGTATGACAGCAGTACCTCTGCCAGTCACGCATATCGTGGCTTTTGCTACCCTAGCAGACTGGGGTAGGAAGCTACATGAGGTGGAGCACCATCCATTCATGCCAGCTGTAATATTTGTTCAGAGCCTGGATGAATGTATTAGGATGACTTCATCATAAGGAAGCTTTAAAAATACCCCAGTTTTGGGCCATTGGTTCACAAGACATCACCAGTGTAGAGCTTTCCTAGACACTGTATCGACTGTGGAAAAGACTTTGTGCATGTAGCCCATGAGTTAAACCCACTAGAATAAAGAGAGATGAAATACCCCAGCAGACTCTGTGTGAATTTTCTAAGTGGGTGTTCATGTTATATATCACCATATGATACTGTGCAGCTTCATACAAAGAAAGACATCAGTCTCTGCCACACACACGCACACACACACGGACATGTACACGCTCCCCAAAGCTAAACAGATGTCACACCAAGCCCACATCTCACCAAAATTTTCCAATAGTCAAAATAGAAAACATCAGGCCAAACTTAGCCTCCTCCAATGTGTGCACACACACCACTTTCACTCTGATTCAGTCTTTTGACATATGGTTTCCTCTCTCCTCCCTCCTCCCCTTTCCTTAGTATTTCAAACTTGAGAACATTGAATAAATTGAATTTGAATATTGTGGCTGAAGAGGACACTAAGGGAAGGTGGGAAAGCCAGAAGTAGAATTGAAGTTTCGAAGGGCAGACCAAAACTCATTTCCTACCGCTAAGGTGAGCAGGAGTTTCCCAGGGGTGTGAGCCAAGTGTGGGAGCTGTGCCATGATTTGACACTAGACCTGGACAAGAAGAACAAGGCTCAGATGCACACCTCTTTGCTGGGCAGCTCCTGCCTGCAGACAGATTAATTTAAGGAAGGCACTGGCTTGCTTATTCACATGACCAGGGTTCTTTTATGGGTGCTATCACACACACTGATGTATTTTTATTTGTTTACCTGGATGCCTAGAACAGCAAGAGGGCCATAGGCAAGATGCCGGGCAGTCCAGAAATCCCCAAGACCTGCTTGTAGGGCAAATGTTGCATGCTTTCCAGGAGCCATTCAGCATTTTATCATCTTATATAGGATTAGACTACACAAAAGGCTGAAGTGCTCTTGAAAGTAAATGCTTCTCGAACGCATGGAGGGAAGCAGGATTTGTTCATATTGCAAAGATGAAACTGTCTTAGTGCTGCTTTTGAACTAGGAGATATTTATTGAAAAGCTTATGTGTAGCACCATTCTCAGCTCTTTTTAAACTTGGAGAAGAACAAGGCAAAAATTGGGAATTTGTTTCTCACTAGCTTGGTGCAGCTTTGCAGATTCACTCAACACCAGCTTTTAATATTATGATGGGGTAAAAAAGTGCAGCCAAACCCAGCCCTTTCAGCAAGTAGGTAGAATTAATCAAGGCAAGTTTGTACATACCAAGGCTGAATTTGGTTCATGTTCTGTCTAATATCTAAGCAATTAGATTTCATTATTAAATCATTTAGGATTAAATTTATGCTTGGAAAATTATTTTTATTTAGCTGTACAAGTGAAAAACCACCACCACCAAAACCCCAGGAGCCACTATTCTATTTTGCACTCATATTGCACTTTGGATACAACAGAGTTTTGCTGAATGGAGGGGAAAAAAAGTGACTCCTTCATAGTCTGAGCTCTCATTTCCTGGGCCTGGAATAAAGCTGTGCATGTCCATCTTCTTTCCAAAATTAATGAATAAATTAAAAAAAGCTGACAGTGCCGAACTCTACTTCTTTGGAGCTGCATCTTATAATAATATTGGCTCCAAAACACTGCTGTAAAGTCTTGCATATTTTGTTCAACTTCTTCCCATTTGCAAATTTTATATCGGTACATAAGTTTGTTATTGCTTTATGTCCTATGAGCATTCAGCCAAAAGAAAATACTCAGGCTGATACAAGTGGGATTTTCAATATCTTGTTACTTGCCTTTGCAAATGTGAAGATCCTTTGAACACTGTTTGAGCAGTATGCACAACACTAATTTTCTTTTACATATCTCTCTTCATCCCAAAGAATTTTGTCAAACATTTCTGATCACAGAGGATTTGGAAGCATCAAATAGGTGCAACCACATCTGAGGTGGAACGCCCAAGCTTTTTAACCTGAAAAGAAATAAATTATCGAGCAGCCTGCAGGGAGAAGTAAGGGGAAGGGGCCCTACAAGCCCGGTGTGATGTTCCAATGCAAATGCATGGTTTCTTTAAGCTCTGTGTTGACGCACTAGCAAAACCTCGTGCCACACATCTAACCCACAGGATGCATCCATGAGCACAGCTTTTGCCTGGCTTATGTGAATGGATAGAATCTCGGCTGCAGGTAACAAAACCATCTATCCACCATGATGTGCATATGCTGAACCTTCTCATCCATGTTCATGTATGCCACTACTTCTGCAGTGTGCTCTCAGGTTGAGGTGGTGGGCAGTAGAGCATTCCCATCCAGGGAGTTCTCCTGAGCAGAGTCCTCTTGGCTTTCACTGCTTTCCCCCAACACCAAATGGCTGGCTGCACTCAGGTTAGCACGGGTGACTGGAAAGTATGTTCAAGAAAGCCAATGAATCAGGAGTGATGAATAGACTTTAATGATATGGTATATAATTAATAGTAGGATCCACTCTAGCTTAGGCTCCAAATTCTTCAGATGAAAGGAAAAAATAACATGTGGTCTGCCATGTGCTAAGTATTCGCCTGTCCTTGAATGTCCTTGTTAAATGTGTTCTGAATTAGAGATATCTAAACACCACAAATAACTGTATTTTATTGTACATATCCATTAGTAACCAAAAATAATCAGAAGCACCAAATAATAAAGTTAGAAATAAAACCAAGGGCAGCCCAGTGGAAGTTGCTTGCACTAAATCCCGAGGCACAAATGTACCCTGGCTGGGGCTTTTCAGGAACCTGTGGGTTATGCTCTTGCCCTTGGGCGTGGGGATGGCACGCCTGCCCCCTTCTCATTATCCTCCTGCTGCTCATTGGGCTCTCATGGTCCTCCTGGAGGCCAGACCCAGGTGATCACAAGGGGAGCCACTACCACAACAGCCATGTGGCTTTTTAAAACTTACAATTTTTTGGCAGCACAAGCTTCCCCTTTGGGGTTGCTGCTGGTGACAAGAGCTGATGCACAGGCTCGGTCTTACTCCCATCCTCTCCTTTGCTCCTTCGCCCCATTGCCATTGGATAAATGATTCCTCCTTCCCTACCCTGCAGCACCTCCAGGCAGAAGTAGCCCTTTCTTGTGTTTTATACATTTCCTTTGGGAAAACCCTGAGAGCCTGCTTCTTGCAGGTGACTTGTGAAGAAATTGTTTTTATTTACAGAACTGCCCTGAAGCTGACATGCCTCTACCTGTATGCTCCTCACAAATCATTTTTGCTGATATGCCTTTATACGGTGACTTGCTTGTCTTATGATGATCCCATATGCTTTCCCTTACAGTCTGGACATTTTCTTGGATGTTTTCAAGATCTTCACCCTGAGTAACAGACCTTTTTATCTCCCAGACCTCCTTTTAAAATCACTGCTTCTGCATGTGTGATGCTATGCTGATTACAGTAAAACTGGAGAATTCTCTTAAATGTCAGGCTGTCTGCTCTGCTGCAAATGCCTCACTGCTTTACTCACCCCAACTCTTTTTGAAGGTCGCTTTACTAAAACCAAATAGCAGTAAGATTAATGTAGGGATTCTCATTTTGTAATGGTCTAGAAAGCTAATGATAATTTTATTGTTTGATGTTTTGTTATAGACAGTATTTTTGGTGTTTTTTTAATGAAGATCAGGGATTGGATTCTTTAATGAAAAACATATGCTGTAACTCAAGCTTAGTAAGCTAAGGCTCTCTCTGTGTCCTACAAAACTATGCTAAACCCTTTGATTTATGTTTGGTATTTTGAACCACACAATACAAATATCTTATGTATTCTGGAGATACCAGAAGAAGAAGAGAGAGAAAATAGCTTTAGAGTTCGTTCATCAAATAATAGACACAAATATTTTCCTTGCAAGTATGACCAAGCCTTCACTCCTTGCATTATTCTTAGGGGAATTTGCAAACTTTGCTTCTAAGGGTGACAAAAATGTGAACTAATTATCACGGTAATCACACTCCATTTACTTGTCCATGGTGCTTTTACCATAAATGAAGCAATTTCACCCTCATCATCTCATTCACTTGCTTTCTGTTTTAGTGAAGAGAAACTCCTCAGTATTGAAGAATCAGGGCCTAAGCAGAGAAATAAGTAGGGGCTTATGGCTATGCAGGGAGTGAAAGCTGTTTAACCAGGACTGTTATTACACAGAAAATACAGTAGGATTAAACTAGATGAGTTATCATTTCAAATGAGTTTATTAAACTGAAGTAGATGAGGTGTAAATGTATCAATGCAATTTTTTTCAGGCACAGTTTTAAAGTATTAATTTTAAATGCTGTGCATGTGGCATGCTCAGTGCATATACATTTTCTTGATAAAGCCTGAAGTGTGTGGCTGGATTCCACAGTTCAGTCTAATCCGTGGGATGGGTTTTCCTCTGGCATCAAAAATCAACCAGATTTTTATTACATTACCTTTCCAAACAGAAACACTTCCTCTTTGTGTCTCTATCAAAACATTTGTCACTGTTAACGTTACTGATATTTGCAGAAAATTACAGATTGCAGAAAAATTGTGCAGAAGAAAAAAGAACAGAATAAATAACTGTAGTAAAAGGAAATGTTTGAGGGAAAACCAGTAAATATTATTCTGTAATTATTCAATGCAAAAAAACCCTACCCAAGTCTTCAGAAATTGCAAATGCACCTATAATCAGAGCAGCATAAAAATGCTGACTGGAGCAGAAAATGCACAAAACCACATTAGCCAAATTACTGCAAGTTCAAACTTCAGCTTTTGGCAAAAGCCTCAGCCTCCAGTACCCTGGTTAGGAGAGTTTGCAGATGTCACTTGTGGTACATTTTTTCTTAGTTTTAGACTTGAGCTGAAGCACATTAACATCAATCAAAATTTTCCTGTTTACGTCCATGGGTTTCTTTAGGCTATATTTAGCATACTGAAACCTAAAACTGTGTTTTAAGCTGTCACTTACAAGAATGACACCAAAGTGGCAAAGCATTAGCATTATACGCTCCCTATATTTTTGTGTATTTCGTGAAACCTGAAGTGGAAAGGACTTTTGATTACCTCCATCTGCACAGTTACCTTTTGTGATTACTTGCGCCCAGGAATAATAATAATTATAGTCTAATAAATCCTCTCTTATGGAGAGTGTTTCATACGGTTGTGGTTCACATCTCAAAACTCACAGAGAAACTGGCAAGGGCTCTGGCTGAAACTTAGCAAAGCACTTAAATGTGAAAATTAATAATGTGCTAAGGTTTTGTAGTGGTGATAAGGCTTAAGAACATGCTCAAAATCTGTAAAGCTCTTAAGTGTTGTGCCGGAAGGTGCTGTCCTATGACGGGGAGCTCATGTCAGAATGAACATAGGCTATGCTACCCCCACGTTGCTCTGGTTTCTAGCAGCTCCTCCATCATTTCAGTAGTGTGCACTGCTGAAAGCCGGGAGCCCAGCACAGGGGCTTTGGGAAGAATAACTCACTGCTGGTGACCTTTCCTTTCAGGACACGTCACTGTGTGGGGGCCTCGACAGTGGCATTTTTAATGTCTGACACTGCAGCTATGTTTCCGCTCCATCTCCAAAAGCACTGTACTGCTCTATAGCTGGGAAGCTGCGGGACTGTGTGACACATGAATCCGCACCATGCTCAGACCCTGCCCAGAAGCTCTCCCTCTTTGATGTCTTCTTTTTTTCCTGCTTTTTTAAGTTCTGGTTTAGAAGGTGGTAAGTTTCTAATGTTTGAAAAGCAATTGTCACACCGCCATGCACATGAGAGGAAACAGTGCAGACCACCCGAGTCCAATCCTTTATGTGGACATTTAATCTCCTGCACCAACATCAAAGCCCTTGCTCTGACATCCAGTTGTATTGCCTCATGTGAGCTTTCCAGTTTGTTTTCTCTCCCCTCTCCCTCCTCTGCTCTTTTTCTCCTCACTTGTTCCACTTAATAATGCTACCCAAAGGGGTAGATTTTTTTCTCATTCCTCCTTCTGAAATGGCAAACTCCCTCTTAGATGTACATATATGTATATAGATATATATGTTTATATAGTATATACATGTATATGTATAGTGTGTGTGTGTGCATATATGTACATGCACACTATATGTGTATAACAGAGCAGTCTGAGCTGGGGTGAGCAACAGCCTCCCCTAACCCAGTTGGTGTGTTGGGGTAAGAAAGTGAGGGATACTGCAGGAGATGTGGGGTAACAGGATGGGTAAGGAATTGCAGCGATACTGCAGGAGATGTGGGGGAAGAGGGTGGCCAAGGAAAGAGCATGGGGATGCCAGCACTGGAGGCCAGTGGTGTGTTGGCCTCCTTCTCCAGGGTTTCTTGGGAGCATCAGGCAGGAAGTGTGGGCAGCCATAACAGACGTGTGCCCCCATGGTCCGTGTTTGGAGATAGCCCCATGTGTCTGCCAGTTGAAAGGCAAAGATTAAAGTCACCTAAATTGGAATGGGCTTGGCTTGAAAGGGGTGAGCAGGTGAGTGAACTAGGCAAAGCACTTCAAAAGCATTGTACTGCAGGTTGTTTGGGAGGAGAGAGGTCTCCCCACACAGCTGTTGCCTGGAGAGGGGGACCAGATGGATGTAACAGAGCTGAATAGTGCTGCCCAAAAGACCTCCAGCTTCAGAAACCGAGGGGTTGTCCCTTCAAAAAAAAAAATACCATTAATAAATAAGAAGCATTTCTTTTTTCACAAAAGGAATAGTTTTCCATCTTACAACCAGGTAAAGCTACCCCTTTGGGTAGCATTATTAAGTGGAACAAGTGAGGAGAAAAGAGCAGGGGGGAAGAGGGGAGAGAAAACAAATTGGAAAGCTTACATTCCAGTAATTCTAATGCACCATCACTGTGCTGGTGCAATGTACAATACCTAGGTATGGGATTTGGAAAGTATCTCTTGTCATGTTTGCTAGCATGACACATTTCATATTTGCAAACTAAAATGGCTGAGAAAATATGTAAGAGGGTGAAATGTGAAATTCAGGCTCCTAGGGTATAGCTTCCTCTTACATGATACAAGACCCCCGAGACAGCTCTGTTTTATCATTGTAGATGGAAAATGGATTGCATTTCTCATAGTTGCTTTTGCGTACACAAACTTATACAGGCACACATTGCATATTTCTACACACACTCATGTATGTGGATATGTAAACATCCAGAAAGACTTAAAAAGCAACACTGAAGCCTATGATAACACTGTAGAACTTCTAAAAAGATTAAGAGGGAAAAATATTCATGTGGTTTCATGTGAAGTGTGGCACTGACTTATGAATACAAGATAGGAGTTTGGTATCATAAAAATCAATGTATGAGAGCAAACTCAAGGAAGTTACTCATGCAAGCAAATTACTAGTGGGTACAGGAACTGGAAGGATAAAAAACCAGACACTTTGCTACTAATGAAGTATCTGACTCTGGAGTATCAAATGTGAAGACTACTATCCAGTCTCAGCAGGCCACTCAGCTCACTGCAGTAGCATTTTGTAGCCAGAACTGCAATTACAAACATCCCTTTTCAGGAGAAATGAGTGCTCTGCTAATTTGTTTGCAAACTACTACAAACATGCAGAAGTTTTCTCAGCTGCAGGTTGCAAGCATTACTGTTGTATACATGTGTGCAAAGGCTGGATCCCAAAAATGCAAACAGCAAACACAGGATTGCTTTTCCCTTTTGATCTGTGCTCAGGATCAGAAAAGAGAGTTTTGCCCTTGGTACACTAAAATAGCAGAATGAACAACACATCAAGGAAAGCACTTCTGGATTCTGTTTTCCCCCTTCAAATTCCTTTTGAAGTAAAATTAGAAAGCAATTCCCGTGTGTGATAAAGTAAGGGGTATGTTTGCTGGGCCACACCAGAGGCTGAATGAGGTTACAACGGTGGGGATTTTCCTTCTGTTCCAGGAGAGGGGATTTTGCCTTTCCATGTGTAATGGTTGCACAACACTCTCCTCCATCCCCAGAGCACCAGCACTGTCAGCATGTGGAATGCAACAGTGCTGCTCCTTATTTCCCTGAGTCACACTGGATTGGAACCCCATTTGCAATAACTCAGTCACTGATAAGGGAGAGGCAGGAGAACACAAAGCATGGGCAGAGAAGGCAGCTGTAGTACCATTGACTCTCTGCTGATGGATGCTGGCTTCCTGCGTGTAGCTGTGTGCTAGGTCCTACGAACTGTGCTAGCAAGTGTATCACTGTGAACAAGAGCCTTCTTGATCTTTCTGAAATACATAAACTAGTCCTAAAAGACTTCTAGCCAAAGCTAAACTCTGTCTATTGTTTTGGCCAAGAAAAGCTGTACTTGAGAAGGTTCTAAAAGGGAGCTGACTCAAAACCTTAACACCTGAGAGAGACAGCAAAGGGAAAAATATTGGCTTACTCAGTGTCAATGTGCAGCAGGATACAGAGACAGCAAATACTCCCGGTTCTGAAATCATCATGGAAAAGTTCTGAGTGGAGCTGGAAACATCTTTTTCCAGTGAAAGCAGATATTTCAGGGGGGTGAACCGCAATTCATGAATTTGAATAAAATTAATGTATAAATTTAGTCCAGAAAAATGGGGAAACTGTTTTGAAGCAGTTAATTTTATTCTGACATTTATAAATGACATTGGTTTGGTTTTTTTTTATTTCACTTAGGTATTTTAAAATTAATGTTTTGTCTTTTCATTGTGGCAATTTTTGTTTGTTTGTTTAAAGACTGATCCATGTTAAAAAAAAAAAAAGTAGAATTAAAATTAGAAAAGTATAAAGCAATGCTAACTAAAGCCAAACATTTCTATTCAGGTTGAACAAAAATATTTTGCACCAACCTAAATTAAAATGGTTTAGGTTTGGGGTTTTTGGTTGTTTTTTTTTTTTTTTTTTTTTTTTTTTTTTTTTTTTTTTTTAAAAT